>JABAYD010000621.1:0-23244 GCA_014822095.1 Diplotaxis tenuifolia
CTTAATTCTGCCATGGAAACTCACGAGCGAGAGAGCAGAAGAAGAAGACAATGCAGTCTTGAGAAGCATTTTTGACTGTTAGAGATATTTCACGAGAAAACTGGGGAAGGGTGAAGAAGAAGACCGAGATTATGATGATGAGGGTGTGGATTATCAACACGCCGGAGTTGGTGATTCGCCGTAGATGTTTTCGCCGGAGGTGATAACGAATCGAACGATTTGAGAGAGACGAATCTCAATTTTTTTTCTGTTATTTTCTTTTTTATTTAATATTAAGCAAGGACAATAATGTATTTTAACCTATTAATGAAACCTATATTTGTGACTTTCCCCTTCTAATGCTAGTTTTGTGACAAAAACTTCAAAATGGACTATTATGGAGAATTGCCCTAAAAACAATGATTAAGTCAGTTAATTCAACTAAATTTTCGTTAGGTTTTATTGAAATAATTACAATTTTCGTTTTATTAATGAATAACATGAATAAAATATTTTTAAATTTTCCATTTCTCCAACATAACAATGAATATTTCACCCGAGTATTTAAAGTCCCTCATCAAATATACTTTCATCTTCAGTGCAATTCATATGAATTTATACAATGAAATTTATCTAAATAGTTTTATTATCCTATGTTATTTTTTTATATTATCATCATCAGTAATAAAACTGTAACTAAAATCATATAATCAATTTATATTAGTTTAAAAAATATTTAAAATATGAAATATAGTTTCTATAATATAGTTACGAAATACGAAACTACAAATTTATACGAGTCTCTTTATATCATAAAAAAAATATGTCAAATAAAATATCTATAGCATGCATAATAAAATTGGAATATGAAACATAATTTTATATTATATTCACTAAATACAAATTAAAAAGGTTGTATAATTTTGTTTTTATCTTATAAAACTAACATGTGAAATAAATATTTATCTTAAATTATGATAAATAAAAAATATATTTTCATGAATTATTATAAAGAGATGACATATTTAAGAATATACATTTTTGATTTTTAGAAGAAGACAACAAATAAATAAATATTTTGCAATTAAACTCTACTAATAGATAACAAAATAAGAATATCTCCTTTTGCTTAAGAAGAATATCTCTTTTAGTTCTAACTCTAAATATATATATATATCTCACTTTTAACGATTTGGAAACACTTAAAATATAAATATTTTGAAGAAAAAATGTACAATAGAAAGAACTATATATATCTATATATATAATCTCTAAGATTAAGTTAACTAAAAATAATCCCACTTCAGTATTAAATTATTTAAAATCAAATTAGGATAAAGATTAATTAGTTGAGTAATTTTTGTTAATAAAAATAATCCTGTCATTTCAAAGTTATGATTTTTAATCATGTCAAAGGTTTCGTAACACGGATCCGAATAATTTATTTTTTCTGAAAATTTTTAGTCCAACTAAGAAAAATAACTTAAATTAAAGTTACATACATTTTTTATAAAGTATATACAAAAAATAAAATTATTAAAATTGTGTATTCAATTATTAATTTTCATTTGAAAATTTGATCAAAACATAAATCCCACGCTTTTAAAGCGTATATAGAAATCTAGTTACTACTTTATTCAAGAAGTCATTTCATCATCACTTATCAAAATTGCAATACAACTCCAACCACACTATCGTATATTTAAACACATTTTCTAACAAAAAAAATCTTACAAATCAACACTTTACAAAACATGAAATCATATTAAAACAACCCGAAAATCGGGAATACAGTTTCGATTACAAGTCGACTCGAACAAAATAATCCAATTCAGATTTTCCTATCTAGCTTTGTTCGATCAATGTCCTCGGTGGATTCTACTAGACCGGATTCTAAGTTTTTGAACATTGGTTACCGTTCCAAACTATCGGCAAGAGTCAATGAAAGGAGAGATTCACCTCATTTCTTTGGATGTCTGGGTTTTCCATGTCGCTACCGGTGTAGCAAGTTCCCAATAATCTTATCTAAGCTTGTAACCATCTCCAACTTTGTAACGCCAAGCAAAAACGGAAGAGAGAAAGCCAAGGATACTAACTGAAGAAAGCACCAGAAGGCTCGACTGTACAACCTCTCCACCACCAAAAAAAGATTGACCATTTAGTAATACCCGATATTGAACCAATCATATGCACTCTATCATTAATTTGATCCAATGAAGATCAAAACCAATTTTGTGTAGGAGAATATGAATAAAGTCTCATTCCATCCTATCCTAAAATGTATGATACATCTACCAATTATACATATGTAATTAAATGACCACATTTACATCACATAACATGATTTGTAAATATAATAATATGTAATTCATTATGGTAAAACATATAAGATATAGAACACTTAAAATGAAACGCAAATATAAATTTATAAAAATAAATAAAAATTAATACTCCATGATACAATTTCATTACAAAATGGTAATACATCTAAATATATAATAGTCACATAAAAAATAGAAATCAGTGTATATATATAAATCAACACCCGCGTGGATGCACGGATCGAGCTCTAATATTGATTCATTTCAAAAATGTATTACCTATTTATTACAATCTACTTTTTATTTAGGCAAGTTCATAAAATATATTATGTAGTTTAAAACACAATATCAATAAAAAATTATCAAATATATATTTTATTTATTTATTGTAAAAAAATTTAAAAGTTTAGAAGCTGTAACTATTATATAAAAATATATTTATGTTTTATGAATCATTTCCAAAATCTGTTAAATAATTTTTAGATTTTTTTTATACTTATGACAGTCTATAAAATATGATGTAATTTGGGGTGTGATTGGTGTATGGGCTTTAGATGTTTATCTAAAGCTATAAGACCCAAAAATTTGCCAATCACTTATTTTATGTTTTAGAGATTTGTAAAGTCTTTAAAGCCTTTTAAAAAAAAAAACTGTTTTTTGTTCATATTTTCCTACAACCACTTTTTAACATTCTCTCTCTTTCTTTCTTTTTAATGTGGATAATTTTTTTTTGTCTTTTGTTTATCCAAAATAAAAAAAATTAGTATAATAATTGATAAATTAATTTTTATTAATTAATTTAGTTATTAACAGCGAGAAAAGTCATAACCTATTACTAATAGATATTATTTTTTTTCAAAACCTTTAAATATTGCATATGTAACTCAAAACATTTATGAAAAATTCAAAAAAAAATCAAAAGCTATTTAAGAAAATCACTTTTACTATAAAATACGAAAAACAATTATTGTCATCAAACACACAAAACTAACAAGAAGAACTTCCAAATACGATGGAACAAATTCTCAGTTCAAGACAATATATAAAAAGTGTTTGAGATAAGATTGCAAACAATATATAGGGTAGGGTTCATTATTTTTAATAATATTTATTGTTATATTTAATGAATTGTAATTTTATTTAAAGTTTGTTAAATAAATTTGTAGCCTATAATTTTATTTTTTAAATAAAGAAATAAAATATATTATTGATTATTTTGATTATTTTTTGTTTAAAACTAACATTTATATTGTATGGACTTGCATAAATAAAAAAATAGAATGGAATAAATAAATAATATATTTGAAAAATGAGTCATAAATAATATATATATATATATACTAATAAAGTTGAGTTTTTTTTCTCTCCTTAGGGAAAAAAACGTCATGTGTCACTTTCATTTAATGATTTTTATATTTATTATATTTAACATATTTTGATTTATTTTATGAATAAACAAATTCTAATGAAAATTTAAAACATTAATTAAAAATATTTTTTTTATTTCTTTTGTATTGTTTTAGTTTTTGTTTTAAAGAAAATTTACAAATAATTTTAATATATATAGTTATTTATGTCATATGGTATCAAGTTAATGTGAATTTTTTTTCAATGTACTTATATTTAGTTTATTTTTTATTAATGTTATGTATACATTCATATATAGTAAAATATACTGTTTTCTCCATAAAGGCAAAGAATGTCATGTGTCATTTTCATTTAATGATTTTATTATATATTTAACATATTTTAGTTTATTTAATGAACCAATAAATGCTAATAAGAATTTAAACATTAGTTAAAATAAAGCTTTTATTTTATTAGTATTGTTTTAGTTTTCTATTTTAAAGAAACTTTACAAATAATTTTAATATATCTATTTATTTATGAACATATGTGATATATAAGTTAATGTGAATTTGTTTCCAATGTACTTATATTTAGTTTATTTTTATTAATGTTAGATATACATGTATATTGTAATGGCGATATATAATTTATTAATTATAAAATATTTCAAATTTTTTGCTCAAATAAATATTTATACATCTCTTATATAATAAAGTAAAGTTTTTCTCTCTACAATGGCAAAAAAATTACATGTATCATTCTATCATTTGTTGAAAGTGTTTTAGGCCCATTTATAAAAAGATTTTATTTTAATTGAATTTTTCTTGATGTTTCAAATGATATGATTTTTAATAAATATTTTTAGTCAAATAAATTAAACAAAAATAATTTTCTCACTTCAACATATTCTTCAAGATGGATGACAACTCTCATCTCTCTAGATATTTAAATTAAATTTTATAATCTAAATTTTTATTTCATATAGTTTCTAAGTCATATCCATGGAAATATAATCAATAACAACGATTTTATTATAAACGTCTCTAACAAATGTTCAATGGATGATGTAATACATAGATGTTATTACAAGTTTAATATAATTATTTAAAAATAAAAACTGTATTAATTATCAAAATTTCATGCAAACATCATTAATGTGTGTAAGCTTACAAAAATTTTAGTATATATTTTTGCTTAAAACTATCAAGTACTATAAACTCAGTGTAATAGTATTACTATAGTTATGAACGATTATATTATAAAATTAAGTATACAATAATTTAATATATGATTGTTGACAAAAATATAAAATCATTTTTTCAATTTTTCATTAAAATTTTACCCGCTTAAACATCAAAAACAAAATTTATTAAAAAATATCATAATATACATTGTCAGAAGTTTAAAGAAAAAGAATTTACGTATACAAAGACAGTGTTAAACACATCAGTTTGTCAATCATCAAATAATAACCAAATTATCTCATCTATATATTTTACAGTTTTTAATTAAATATCATGTAAATGTATTTAAAATTTTAGCATAATTAAAAACATAAAATCTATTATTTTCAATATTAATTCATTCAACTTTAAAAATATAAACTTCATTTATAATCTATATGCCATTTCGGAAAGATTAAATAAGATATTATGTTTATAACAACGTTTTTTACAGAACAAACAAAAAATATTATATCATCCAATGTTATTTTGGAATATAAACACAAAAATATTTAAACAAATAGTAATCATTGTACTATACAAATAATCGAATGCTTTGGTTTAAAAGTTTTGCTTACGAACCCATAAACGTTAACATTAACAAAAAAAGAAATCATTTACTATTTATACAGAAACCATTATAATCCACAAAATTAAATACATTGGAAACAAATAAGATTTACATAACATATGGCTGTGTAATCAAATGTTCAAAAAAAGAGAATTGCTTCAAAAAATTAAAATCTATTATTAACGCTACTTATCATAATTAAAACAAACAACCATCCATCAAACTTCTAGATATAGAAACTTGGCCTCAACCACGACACATACAAACTGGCTTCAAATAATCCTAAATACTACAAACAAAAACACAAGATTTCAAATTTGAATTAACAATTACATATGAATCCGGTGTAGGCACACAACTAGTATTAGGTAGAGAAGTCGTACTAAAAATATTCGGTAGAGTAACCAGTCTCCTTCTTTATATTTACAAACTGATTAGAAAACATGATTTTGCTTTGTTTTCATAAGTTACTTGACTTGCCCCACTAGGTGTTAGTCAAGATTCTCACACGAGTGTTTTGTCAAATCTCATCTTTAATTGAATTAAATCACGGAACACGTTTTTTTTTTTAAGGAATCCAAGTCATAATTTTCTTGATCATGGAACTGTGGTCTGGCGTTTTCAACTGGGCCTGCATCTACTCTTCTCCCTCAGCCAGTTAACTAGCAAATCAACTCCTCTCAAGCCGTCTTTTGATGGGAATTAAGGTTCATCATGGATATGGCTCTAAAGCCATCGTTTCATCTGGATTCTTCTCCCTCACAAGACAACCCGGAACCGTTACGAGATGGATTCAACAGGTGTCATTAACGAACTTCTTAAATACTTATACCAACTCCAAGCAAGATTCCTCATTCAATTCTTCTCTTCTCTCTTCCAGGCGGTCAATCTTCGGCTTTAAAAGGTCCTCATCTTTTCATTTCCCATGGTAGTTTATCTTCTGTGAGTTTTGAGCGTTTTATAATTTTGATTTGTTCTGGGCGATGCAGATGCAATGTTACGGATTCAATGTTTCTCGATACGTTTAACGGGAGTGAAATTGTGTCGATTCGTGTCACTAGGAATATGACTACTTGAAGATCTCATTAATATGTCAACTTCACCAGTCTCCAAGATGGTTAGAGTTCTCCTGATTATGAATTCTGATTTGATTTGTTAGTAATATAAATTCTTTGCAAACATGAAATTAGATTTGTTTTCCAGTTTGAATGGTATTAGGGAGTAGTGGACCAGAGAGAATAAAAAGTGTTGTCTTTTTGTAAAAAATAAATCGTAATTAGGCCGAGCTTCGACGAATTGGCCGACAATGAGTTCACAACTCTACTTTGTCACAGATTCAGTGAAAGAGGAGCTTTAGTCGACTAGAGAACGAACATAGAGGCTTGAAAAATGCTTGCTCGATGTATAGATTTTTTCACATTCATTTGATTTTATAATTTTTGTAGGATGTTAGAAAAGCTGTGCTGGAGAGCTATCCAAGAGGACTGGTGATCTTCTCTGTGTACACAAAACCGTGAGAGGTATTGAATAAATTAATAGGTTTTTGACTATACTTCTACGTTTCTTCTTTTCCTTATGTTCTCATGCCTCCGATTAATTAAATTCATATTTACAAAATATATCAAATCCTGGAAAATGTATTCAGTTTCTTATGCTCAAATTCTTGATATAATAAGCCATGTTCATCAAGAAGGAATGCAACAACGCTCCAAGCTTCTCTGCTCCTTTGATTCACTTTTCCAGAGATCTCTCATGTTCATAAAAAAACAACTATGCGACACTAGACTCATTTGGGCTGTCTTCATCCACCAAACCATTGTAAGTCCTATCAGTCCGTCTGACCCTCACTAGACATTTTAGCCAACGTGTGGCTGCTTGATGGACATGAGCTTCTCCCGTCTTCCAAAAGCGTCCATGGGTCACCCACATCCAGGTTGTCTGGTTCTTGCTGTTGATACGGTAACAATATCGTCTTCTTTATCTTTCCTTATACATGTTGTTGCTGTTACAGTTACAGAATGTGGCTGACTCGAGAGAGATAAATGTAGAGAAGGAAGGAGGATTTCCATCTGCTCGGATCCACCATCTAGCAACCGCTCAAGCTCATTCTACATTATTGTCAAGAAAGAGCCTAGCAACTCCGACAATCGTAAGTTTCAGTCAAAAAGACTGCCTATGGAGGTTGTATTACTTTTTTTTAGGAAACTATAAGCTCTATGTAGATTCACAATCAAACAAGATAATGTATTGGATGATTCATTAAGCTATAAGCTCTATGTAGACCGTGGTTTTAGCCAGGTTTTGCTGGAGATTGCATAACATTCCATGGAGTACAAAAAGCAAACCGTCAGATTGGACATCGAAAGTGATCACTACTAAAAGAACAGAACATAATTTTCATAGACTACATAGCTGCCAAGCAAACACACTATTGTAGATGAAGATGTATGTCTACTTAATGAAGATACTCTTGAAAAAAATTGATTACGTATAAAAGTGGCAGAGGTGCTAACTCCAATAGTTTCTTTATCCATTATATCTAATGCATTATTAAATCCAATCTATGATAAACTAATGAGATTTTAATAAACTACCATTCTAGAGATTTTCTCTCAAATACTATCGTATCACAAACTAATGATTTCTAACAAAAATTGTCAATAAATAGTGAAAGTTATTTTGTAACAAAAATATAATTATATTTTCAAATGTTTATTCTTTTATTTTGAACTGGTTTTCAAAATTTGAAAAAAATAAAAAATATCATTTTTAATATATTAAAAATATTATTTTTAATATATTGTCGCGCCCGTAGGGCGAGTTTATCCTAGTATATATTTATAGCATCCACAGCTTCTAAAGTTTTTGATAGCAATCAAGTTTTTATTTTTTTAGTTTTTATTTTTTTAAAGTAATAATCGCAACTTTTAAAACCAAAATATCTATAATCATAATTCTAAAGTAAAATATTAAAACGAAAGTTGTTACCAATCGAACCTTAAAAAAACATGAAATCAGTGAAAATTATCAATAACATGTATTTTATTTATTTATTGTCGAAAACACTAATAAATTAATAATTTATGTTTGTACAACAAAATCAAAGTTGAAATTTATTTTGATTTTATTTTAGTTTAGTTTATTTTTTATTATAGAAAGAAGAGAACCTGAAAAATGCAAAATAATAAAAAAAAGTCTGAACAGCCATCTAAAGTTTCGTTTAACTGGCTTAGAACAAAAAGATATTTACAGATTAAAGTTGAAAGCTGTTGTAACCTTAGAGAAAAAATTCAAAGCAAAAGCTTAATTGGCTTTCAGCTGACTTTCGCTACAATTTGCACGCCAATCGGAGTCAAGTGCTTCAATGCACTGTGCTTAAAGTACCTCACTCCTCCCTGTTAACAAGATTTCGTTGTGAAATTAAATCAATTACATTCCAGGAACCTGATGACATTTAACTAAAGACCTCAAGACTCATACCGCCAACCAAAAGCAAGTTGTCTTAATTTTATTTATGTTGACGTCTAATGAAAATGGGAAGCAAATTTGGGTAGACAATGATGATTCAAATACACTCAATTTAGTTTCCAGACAACGATTCTGCACAATTTTTTTTTCATTTAATCATCATACTCATACATGTGAAAGCACATAACAGAAGAAAATCAGTCAACACATAACGTAACTCAACCTGCAAACTTTAAGGTTCTCTAGCTAACATGAGTTGTAACAATCAAGAAGCCATTGATCCTTTCAGAAGGTTATGATCTTGCAGATGAAATCTGGTTCTATACATACACAACCTCAGCAATATATAATCTAATTCCACAAACCAGATTACACACCCAAAAGGTTTCAAGACTAAAAACGAGGTAAAAGGAAAGAAGAATCATACCATTTGATGAGCCAGCCAAAGAGGAAATGCTGCATAATAGGAACCTTCTCAAGCACGTCAGCTCTATACATCTTAAGCATACCGCTATTCACTTTCTTCCAGTTCGGAACGCCGCTAATATCATCAAGCATCGACGAGTGCTCAGCAAACAAACCCTTCTTCACTTTCTTCACAAACGCAATACATGACAAGTACATATACTCACTAGAGAAATTCTCCAAGATATCATCATTATGGATCGACTTTGGTTTCATATACTTGTGATCAATCAACTGAGAGCTCCCAAATATAAACGGCAAGAAATGGTAATCATCAAGTCCCCACACTCCGTGAGACCCAGCAGGCTCTAAGCAATAAACAAGCTGCAACTTCCTCATCAATTCAAGATACTTCACGAAAACCCTAGCCACCACGCCGTGGTAATCCTCCTCCTTGATGATCCCCATCCTCGCTAGGCAATACAGCCACGCCGCGAAGTTCGTCTCGTGCCCTGTCCCGTAATCGATCCTGCTCGAGTTCCCGAAGCTATCGGAGAAGTAAGGAACGATCTCGATTAAAGATCCTTTGAACTCATCGGGAAGAAACTCGAGGATGAGCGATTCGCCTTTCTCTGCGAGTCTCTCGTGCCATGATCGGAACGAGATGTCTCCGTAACGCGAAGATATTTGAACGGGAGGGATCTCGTCGATCCATTGCAGTAAGGTCTCGAGGATTGAGACTATGGCGGCGATGGTGGGTGAGACATGGCAAGGATCTGAGATTTTGTGTCCGCGGATGGATTCGGATAGAGAGACTACGAAGCCTAAGAAGTTTTTGAAAGAAGGTGATTCCTGGAAGAGGCGGATGTCGTCTGGGGAGTGGATTCTCTTGGAGGGAGATTGGAATTGGTACGGCGGAGAGACGACGGGGACTTGCTCGGCGTGAGGAACGGGAACAGGATGATCGCTTGAGAGTTGAGTGGGAGATTGATGGCCGGAGCTCGGATTGGGCGGTAATTTGGTGGGGGTGACATCTCCGGTAGGGAAGCTAGAGGTGACGGTTCGGAGATCGTTGGTCCGCCGCAGTTAGTACAGCAAACGGAGGGAGGATAAGCGGTGGAAGATTTCTCTGGGGGTTCCATTTCGCAGTTAACTTCACAGAGGCGTAACGATAATCAGGAGACTCAAAATTGAGGTAGCATCAGTACTGGTAAAAGACTTATCGAATCCCCTATAAATTAGAAACATTGGAAAAGACGTAACATCAGGTTTGTATTAATTACAAACTAACTATACATGGCAACTTTCTATCCTTTCTATTTCAAAATAAAAGTATTCTAAAGATTTTATCGTAAATTATAATTTAAAATTAATATTCTATAGCAATATAATATTTCGCATGTTATAGATGGCTGCATATTAAATATTTATTATTTTATTGTCTTTCTTTAAATAAAACCTACAGAATTACCTAATATGACTAGTATATATATAGCAATTAATAATTTTAAACAATAAAGATTTGATAACAATCGATAACTTTTATCATTTTTTTATTTCTTTATTATTAAAATAACTTACACAATGACATTGATATAATAAAAATGTAGATTTATTTTGTGTATGTTGTATTTCGAATTTTTTAAAACGAGTATAAAATACTAAAACTGTTAAAAATTTCACACAAGCTTTTATGATCAAAGTTTACATTTTTTCTATATTAAGATATAATGATTATAAGACCATATGAAGAAATAATTTTACTGTAATAGGTTTTACGTTAATATATATATATATATATTTCATATCGTTTAAATTAAACTTCACATCGTGAAAATACATACTTATATTTAGATATTTGCATTTAACATATATATTGAAAATTTAATATTTTAATTTTGAAATCTGTCATTGTTTTTTTAAAAATAATTATAAATTATTGAAACTACTAAACATCTCACATTAGAAAAAAAAACTGTTCGTGTAAATTTTTTTACACAAATATGCAAATAATCATAAAATTATATGAGTAAAAACTTCATTTAATAAACATCCATATTAAAAATGTGCTATATATCTATGCTAAGATTATTTAAATTTAATTATACATCATATACGATATATAAGATTGATTATTTTGATTTATTTACTCTAATTGCGAATAAACAAGAGTGATCGTTAGATTTATATGCATACGCCAATTTATTACATAATAGTAACTCATTTTTAGTTATTTAATATATATACTTATTATTTTATTATTCCATAATATGCAGAAAAATATAAAATTAATAATAAATATAAAATACTTATTGTGCATAAAGTGCATATCTTAACTTAAGTATATATCTTTTTAATTATTTTAAATATTAAGCATTTTCTAAATCTCATGTCAAAACAAACAAACAAAATGAGAAGAAACTTCAAAATTAATTTTTATATCGAGTAATAACAAAATAAAAAAAAACACAAAAAGGAAAAATTATTGAAGATAGATAGGATTGACACGTGAACGTAAACTCCTCATAACCATAATTAATTTTATAATTTTTAATTTTTTAATCATCATAGTTATATTAAATCATGATCACAATTAATTTTTATTTTAAAAACTTAAAATATTTTTTTGAAAAAATAATTTTCTGAAAATAATTTAAAATTTAACTTTTTTAAAAAAAAATTAAAAATATATTTTTCTTTAAAAATATTTTTTAAAAGATATAATTTTCTGATATTATTAAACAAAAAAATAAATTACTTAAATTATTTTTGAAACTTTATATATTGTAAATTCAAATATTATACCAATTGCTTCTTATAAAAGTATTAGAGAACTTGCTAATGCTACCAATCAAGCTTTATGGCACTCCGTTTATTTTTCATCACTCGAGGACTAAAAATTGAAAAGATATACGAAATCGTCCCCAAATTATAAACTTTTATCTACAGTTCTAATTACAATTATTTATGATCCTCCGTATAGATAATTCTATAAAAATTCCAAATTCTAAATACAATGAAAAACAATCATATGTAAATTTTAAATTTCTCAATACTAAAATTTTATATTTTAATTACATATATTTACCTTGCGCAAAACCCATGTCTTATCCTAGTCTTTTGTTATTATGTTTGGCTTAAATTACAAAACTAATTTTTAATCTCTTATAATCGGAAAACTTATAGTTGTAGGCATAGTAAGACTTTCTATAATCACCTTTATGGAAGAATTTAAACGTTGTAACACTTTCTTCTCTAATTTTCGGATCAAGCAAAAATACAAATTATCATAACGGATAAGTTTATACGATGTGTAACGAGATCTCCTTTAGTTATGCTATATTTCGAATCAATACTTCCGATTTAACTATCCGAACCGTTAGGTTCGATTACTTAATTACTTTGTTATAGATAAAAATCTGAAAACTTTATTTTAAAATTGTATTTCTATTGATAAATGAAAACTGGTTTCAAACAGTCTATATCAACTTTTTTTTCCCAATCTTGCCATTAAAACTTAAAATCATTAAAATAAGTTTCATTTAATAGGATATCATTTTTATTCATTTAACTAAGTTTCCAATTAAACCAAAAAAAACAAAAAAATTGAATCAAATATTAATGTTGTTATTGTCGTTTTCACCAATGATTGTCTTCATCTCAATATCATCAGCTCTGCATTATACCCAAATCCATCGTCATCGTCCTCAGCTTAGCCCTTAGCTCTGTCATCTGATCCACTGTTTTCAGATTCGCCATCATCATCATATCCACCGTCATTAGATTTGTCATCACCTTCATCAGATCCGCCTATAAGATGGGTTTAGTGGAAGATATCTCTCGTGTGTATTGGACTTTAGAGGTTCCATTTCGCAGTTCAGAGAGACGTAAATTGTATTTTGAGAAGTAAAAGACCTAATTAAGTTTTCGTTGAATTTTTCTCGATTTCTTCTTAAGTGAAGGATCTCATCTCGAAGATTTCATTACTCCAAGACCATACTAGGGAGGAGCACTACGAGTAGACAATTCCAAAAGCAGCATTATTTTGCAACTCCAACGGTGAAAATGTTGGTTGATGATTGTAACTCAATGCTTGGACACCCCTCTCTTCCTATCCCCATAACCATTTTCTCCAAATTTTCTTTACCATTTTCTGTTTATATCGCACAAACTTTGTCTTGTAATAATTGTTTTTCCAATAAAAGTCATAAATTAGCCTTTTCTCAAACTCCAATCTATTCTTTCACACCGCCACAATATCTCTTCATCCATCTCTGGACATCACCCACACTCTTTGTTGATCATTTGAAATACTATTAAGCAATGGTGGATCACTTTACTTGCTAAACATGAATTTGCCCACTCAAAATCAAATCCCATATCAAAAAAACATTCATGCATTTTAAAGCCCTCACTGAAAACATATTTCAAACCAGAATTGACACTTCTTTCTCAGATAATGGCAGTGAGTTCGTAGCCTTACAAGACTTCCTATTTCTCTCGGACATAATCCACCTCATCTTTCTTCCTCATACTCCTGAAAACAATGGCCTATATGAGCGTCATCACCGTCATATCGTTGAGTCTGGCCTTGCCTTACTTCACCACATAAACCATCCAAATACTTACTGGTCTTACGCTTTCTCAACAACCATTTACGTCATAAACTGGCTACCCACTCCTGTCCTTCACCTCTTTTCTCCTCATGTTTCAGTCTTTGGCAGTAGCCCAAACTACACCAAACTGAAAATCTTTGGATGCCTCGGTTACCCATGGCTCCAAAAATATCGTTCGACAAAACTTGACCAGAGCAATCCTTAACACAAAGTGTTCCTCTATTTTGACCACTTTCTTGATGCATATATATGTCACATGTCATGCCTGTTTTGATGAAACCAAATTCCATCCAAACCTTATCCACTCCTAAACATGTGTATGCATTCAACATACAGCCTTGAACATCACCAGTGACAATCATATTGATCACTTCAGTATCACTCGATGAGTACTCCACAGCGCCCCTAGGCTCATATCATTGACCATCACCAACAAATATTGGCACTACACCAGCCAGCGGTTTTGAGCCGTCATCAACACCTTCAGAAAACCATGGAACCTCAAGCCACTCAGCAATCAATGGTACCACATCCACAACAATATGACACACCTCACTACCTAGTGCAGCTGCAACATCTTTCAGTCGTACAATTATCGACGACAACAACCTCTTTAACTCTAGCACATCTAGTCATCGCAAATGATATACCATGGATTTTACCACTTTTAAAACATGGTATATATGCTTTATTGAGTATACTAATTATGTTTTACGGTGTTTTCATGTTCAGATTTTGGAGCCTTTTGAGGTGCCGAACTACACAGACGCGTCAGATGTTTAGCTATGGATAGAGACATTCCACGGTTGAGCTAATATTTTGACACAAGATATAGATTTGAGTTAGTTTCCAATGTTAATGGTTTTGAGGTTCATCTGGGGTTGGATCCAAAGTTATGCCTATTTTACTGAAGAGTAGTACGTTGGCCTCACGAGACGAAGTTGACAAAGGTATGAAGGAGCATCGATCGACGACACAACTTAGTATATTTCAATACCTATTAAAGATCATTAGCCACTATAAGTTACCAGAATAATCTTGGATGACTTTTAACCATATTTATGTATTTTCTAAACTATTGTTGACGGCTACAATTTCTACGTTTTATTATATTCTTGTTCTTAGGTTAGGAGAGAAGGGAGGGACTTCTTTAGAGTCTTTCTGCTCCTCTTGTTTTATGATTGATTTATATTCCGTTCATCTATGATTTTTGGGACAACTATTATGTCTGAGAAGATTCACCTTGTTAGGTTTAGGGTTTATTAATAGTTTTGACGGAGCAGCCAAACAATAAAATTGTTAAGGTGATTATTAGATCTATCAAAAGAAATTGCTTAATGCTTGTGTTCATGATTAACTACCTTGAACTATGAACTAGGATATTGAGAATAGTAACACCCTTGATCAATATCTGAATAATCTCTGCTGAGCTTAGAATATTAGATACATATGAGAGGTTATCTAGTGGTTCTAAGTGATTAATAAATCTGCTCAATTAATGCTTGACTGAGAAAGCCATCGATCGATGGCGGACATGGCTGCGTTTCAGAGTTTAAAACACTTAATCTACTCTATCAAATTACCCTATGAAACTCAACTAAAAACCTATTCTTGCCAAGAGAGATCAACTGAAGTATTTAGGGATCGAATCCACAGAAAGCAAAGACGTCAATAGCTTTAATAATCTTATGGTTAAGCTATATGAAATTATTATATAGTTTATCAGTATGAAGTAAAAAGAAAATTGTTTAATTTTTAACTTAATTCGAATAAGGAAAATAGCTAGATCTAGGGTTGAGGCAAATGAATTATAATAGATAGAATGTTTAGATGAGCTGACACGCTATGACTCAACCGCAGTGTCAATGTCGATCGATAGTTGTGGTGAGTTGATTACCATCAAGAATGATCAATCAGCTATCGCTTATTTCTAGAAAACCTAATTCAATCAAAATGTTTTCAGACAAGGAATCTACTCTCGCAGTATCCTATGTCCTAAATTCAGGATCAATTTAGCTACTCTCGAATCATGCATTAAGAATACTTCTAATAAATTGGTATCAATTCTTCTAACAATCCTATTTGAGGCTAATCCATCTGAACCATATAGAACCCTAAATCTAACAAGATGAACTACTCAAACATAATCATGCAATCAATAACAATAGTCTCAAAAAAATGCATAGATAATAAACTGAGGTTCCAATACAAATCTATGAGAAAAGTCTTGATCTTCTCCTCAAGAAAACAGTATGAAACTATGTAAAATCAAAAGTGCGGTCTCTTGCCTAACAATGGCAGAGACCTTATAAACTAGATAAAAACTCGTCATAGACAATCTTGTAATTAGGTGTGGTCTTGGGCTCCAAGTCCGATTCTGAATAAAGTCAGGACTATTCGCTCCATCTATCGATCAATGCCAAGGTGGCAATACAAATCTCTGCCAATCCTCTTATGTAAACTATAACTTAGATAATTCTTGTTAGCTTCTTCGTCCAACAAGCTCCAAAAACTCCATATAACTCCAAAACGTACCGGACTTGTAAATACTCTAAAACATCGTCTAGACATTCATAATATACTCCAAATAGAGTCCATAACATGGTCTAAAATTGGTAAATAATAAGGTATATCAATGCCGTACTAATACCATTGAGCGGCAGTTTATCTGAATCTTCATATAGAGCTTAGTCATAGATATATATAATTTAGATATCTTTATCTATTGATTTCATGTTCTAGGATTGAAAAAACCGTTAACGTTCTATCCATTATAATTCAGTACTTGAAAACCCTAGATCTAGCATCTTTATTTTATTGTTTACAACCTCAAACAAATCAATCAAACTACTTTACTTATTTACTGATTTATAAACTGTTTGCTTAACTTAATCATTGATTGTGTTAAGTTTATTGTGTATCTACGCTCGCTAAGAATTCAATGCCTAAGTACTACAACTGAATCTATTATTTGTGAGAGTAAAGTTGTTCAAAGGGTAATTTAATGATATCAGCAAACAATGACCCAATATGAACTCGAGAAAAGCAAAGAATCACAAACCACACTCGCTATGGATATCTGCATCAAGGTATTACAAGACTTAAGCAAGAACAGTCATTCATGATCTTTTTGATGAACGATAGCTTAACTAGATGTCGGACGATTTCAGTTCCCAACTACAGAACTTATCATCGTCCCTACAAGCGCCACCAAAACATCGTCAGTACGAAAATGATTTGTAATTTAAAATATGCTCCTGAAGGTACTGTTCTCAAGCACAAATCAAGGCTTGTCGTAAAGGGATACAACCAAAGGAAAGGCGTGGATTACATGGAAATTTTCAGTCTAGTAATTAAATCCTCCACAATCACCCTATTTATTAACTTTATTATCACAAGAGACTGGTCAATTAAGAAGCTCGATATAAACAATGCATTCCTTCAAGAAATTCCTTAAAGAAACTCTGACTGAAGAAGTTTAAATCATACAACCTGAAGGCTTTCTTGACGTCAACTAATCATGCCTGACATATCCAAAAAGACATATACGGACTCAAACAGGTTCCAAGATCCTGGTACTAGGAGATCCACAACTATCACCTCTCTTTCAGATTTGTAAATTCTTCCGCAGAAATGTCCATGTTCATCCATCAAAGTCTCGGAAGTTCTTCACTTCTTACTAGGTCTCGAAGCCCACATGACCCCTCATAACCTTCATATTTGTCAGCGGTGATACATCTTGCACCTTCTGACGTGCTTTTATAGGCATGATGCAAAACTGGTCACCACAACATTGACAACAACACCAAAGCCCTCACCTCACTCAAGAACAACACTATCTGATGCCAATGAATACAAAGAAACTGTCGGACTCTTCAATACCTGGAATTTACACAATCTGACATATCCCGTGTCATTAATTGTCTTTTGTAGTACATGCATCTGCCCATGACAGAACACTCGCTGGCTGCAAAATGACTTCTTCACTATGTAGCTAGAATGTTTCACATGGGATCTTCTTTCACCGGAATAAAAATAAAAACCTTCATGCTTTCTCAAATGTGGACTGGGTTGGTGACCTAGATGACTACACAAGCATACATGTCTACCTTGGAAAGAACCCCATATGCTTGTCATCGAAGAAGTAAAAGAGAATGGAACGTTCCTCGACGAAAGTAAAGTATCGGTCAGTTGCAAATACTTCAGCTGAAGTTCGATGGCTTTGCGCCCTACTCGATGAACTGGGCATAAAGGTCTCCTCATCACCAGTGATATATTGTGACAGTGTTGGTGTAACATACCTCAGTGTCAATCCTATCTTTCATTCTCGGATGAAACATCTTGCCCTCGACCACCACTTTATCTACAATCAAATCATTTCAGGCTATCTACGAGAATCACATGTTTCTAGCAAAGATGAACTCACAGACGCCCTGACCAAGCCCATGTCTCGTGCTCCTTTCTCCACTTTATCGTCCAAAACTGGAGTTTTCGAGCACCCTCCATCTTGAGGAGTGATGTTAAAAAATAATCATATTTTCTTATTCTGTTTATACTGAATCACATCATTGATTCTCTGTCATTAGTCTGATTAGGAAACCCTACACTAGTGTATATATTCACAATCCCTCTGTTAATAGAATATAATACACATTATTCAATACATTCATAGTTCAGGGAGGTGACATCTTGAGTGAAACATACAACCTCATTTCACATGCTTAATTTTTGTAAAAGATAAACGACATTATTTGAGTGGAGAACATATACATTATTTTAAATAAAATTTGTTGAATCGTGAACTCATAGATTCACAACCTCTAATAACCACACCTTGGTGGAATATTCCATTTAGTATCTGTCACTGTCGTATTCATCAACAAATATTGTTTCCAGTCCTCAAGAGCGACTTTAAGATTCTTTACTTTGTTGTCCAACCCAATACAACAATTTGCATGCATTGTATTAACCACGTTGATGTCTCTGCTCGGCTGACAAAACCCACCAAAGTAAACCGTGTCCAAGAACCTCATCGTGATCCCAAGTTCCACTATGAATGGTTCGTTCTTGATGTTATTGAAAACATCTTGGTCGTGTTTACTCGGGAATCTCTCGCTCGAGTTACACCAATACTCATAGAACTTTAGAGTTTTGTTGCTGGCCTTGACATATGTGAATCCAGAGTTCACGTAATTGTTTTTGTCAGAAGGTTTTCCGTTGTAGATATCGCAAGACATATGGAAATCAACGTCGGGAAAGAACCGGGGAAATGGATCCCGGAGCCATAAGATATCTGCATCCTGTATTTAATAAATCACCAAATAATATCATTAATCATGTGAACTAATTAAACCGATCCGAATCAAAACTCATATCAAGATAATCAAGAAGATTTGTTTTGTAGATTTTTGCAGTAACTTCTAATTCTTCTTAAAACCAATTATAAAAAAACCATAAATAAAATCGAACAAACTGAAATGATCTAACCCAATGTTATAGGATTGTCCAATCTAATTTAGTCAATCTGAGTTAACCCATACGAAAATTGAAAACCAAAGAAAACGCAACTCATTTAAAATATTTTATTTATCACTTATTGTAAATTCATAACTAATTATATTTTATGTGATCCTGAACGATTGAATCTTATTTGATCACAGTCCACATCGGATATGAAAACATTGGTACAAGTCAAAATGATTTAATATGAAAAAATAAAAGCTTCTAAATCATTAACATAACTAATTTTTAAAACCAAATTATAACTTTGGCTAAAATTTAAGATAATAAAGAAATTAAAAAAAAACAGAACAGTAAAATTATATTTTAAATCTACAATAAATAAAAATACAAATTTATATTAGCTTATCAATAACATAAATACATTACTATTGTTATATCAATAAAAAACTTGATCTTTTCTATAACCATTTTTTTGAATAACATATTATTTTTTTATCACACTCCAGAAAATCACAAATAAAATAATTTATTTAATTTTATTTAGTATTTAAAATTATATTGAAAAAATTAATTAATTTTTTGTAGAAATGTTAGAAGATTTTTCGTTTGGGTTTGAATCATCAAGTGTTGGGTCATGGGATAATGATGTGTTTATACCCAGTTTTATCAAGTTTTTAATTAATGTATTTTACACTAAATTAAAACCAGATTTTTATACCAGTCACTAAAGTTACCGGTTTGATCACAGTCCATATAGGATATGAAAATATTGGTACATGCTGAAAAAATTTAAGATGCCAAAATAAAAGCTTCTCAATCATAAATTTTAAACATCAAATATTTTAGACCTAATCTTAATTAATTTGATACATACTAAATATCATTATTCCGCCCTTTTAAAACCGCGCATCAAAATTTAATTCTTCTTAAACCAATTATAGAAATCCATAAATAAATTCGAATTGGGGTGTCCAATCTAATTTAGTCAATTGTGTTAACCCATACGAGAAAACCAAAGATAAAGCAACTCATCTATTATATAAAGAAGAGTTTGTTCTCTCCTGGTTAAGCCACCTAGGATTCCACGTCAACAAGTCCACGTGGAAGTGGTTTTCTAAACTCACCATATCATTTAACGAAATTAGAGCATTTCTGGGCTTTTGTTAATCAGATGAAATTGAGCCCACAGCCTTCATCCCTTTCATGTTGTAGTCTGTTCTTCTTCCAAGTATGTGAACGATCAAAATTATTCTTCGTTTTCACATGGCTTCGATGGTCTATTGATGGTTTTGTGGAGATGAAGAATCTCTTTATTTGTCTCCACCTGCATCGTTTACCCTTCTTCTCTACTCAACTGAAACAACCAAGTTACAGATTAATTGCCATCGTCGCCTTCTTAACTACATAGACGGATGTGTAGCACGATCTCGGCACTAATTGTGAGTTTTCTTCTCCAAAGTAGTCTATTCATCACCTATAAAAAGGTTTGCTTTTTTCACTTGAACAACATCCTCACAATCCGTGAAAACAATAAATTTATATATAGATCCTCTGTGAAATTGCTAACTCTTCCATCTTCCATTCTGATCCAAAATCTGTTCGATACTCCTCCACCGTCTAAGTGCAAGTGCGATTGTTCAGGTTCTCAAAAGTCAGAAATGTCTGGCGTGGAGGAGTGTGATGTCTCTTGATATGCTCTAACTGGATTCTAAGGTAAATATGTTCGATCTCATGTTCAGAGTGTTT
This sequence comes from Diplotaxis tenuifolia, assembly GCA_014822095.1. NCBI lineage: Eukaryota > Viridiplantae > Streptophyta > Magnoliopsida > Brassicales > Brassicaceae > Diplotaxis > Diplotaxis tenuifolia. The sequence continues at coordinate 21,143 of JABAYD010000621.1, forward strand.
TATGTTAAGTTGCTAAGTTGCTCATCTGGATGTTGAAACACTCTATAAATCTTCTGTTCCAATTCCTGAAATTCGCCCAATTGTTTGTTTTTCTGAATCTCTGTTCCATTATTGTTGTAACGAATTTTTGTTTCTTTTATCTTTGGCTGCAGGACCGTCACCACTGCATACCACTACAATTGTGGAGAACACTCTCAAGCTTGTTGATGATTATAAGCATATGCTTTGTCAAGCAACTGAGCCTATGTCTACCTTCTTAGAGTACATCAGGTTAGTCAAATTCTTCGGTAAATCATCATTCTAGATCAACATAAAAATGGTGGTGCAGTGTATACGTTTTGCTGGTATATAAGGCTTAACAGAATCCTCTCATTGTACATTATTGTGTGGAATGTTTGGTACTTTCATGAAGCTCCATTTCTGAAGAGATTTCTGTGAAAGTGGATTTGTTTCAGTTTGTTGAGAATAAATATTTTGATCATTTTGCTGTTGTTTGGTAGCTTATGTTGTTACCTTCGATGGAAAACTTCGTCGGCAGGAGAGAGTGATCTACAGAAAAAGAAAATTGGAAAGCGTAGCCATACCAGAGCATTTGATCAAACTCCTCCATGTGGCAGAGCATGGAGATTTGATCTGGTGGGTTATGTCATCTCCGTCGTGGAAGGGAAGACATGCCAGAGTGTAATTGATGCGTGCAAGAAGACCAACAGTTATTGAATAAGCTTCATGCTACTTTTTCTCTATACCATCATATGTACGCCTTGATAGTTTGAGATTGAACAAGAAGTTACAACATTGTTTCATAGTTTGAGAAGAAGAAATATGATGATTGGTGACTGTTTTGTAGTTATGATCAATGGAATAGATTGGACAGAGCTAGGCTGGTATTGGAGTTGCTAAAAAAATTAAATTTTCTTGGAGAAATGCATAACAGAGACATGGAAATTGGATAGTAAATAACTTTGGTTATTTTATTTTACTTGATCAAGTAGTATCGTAGAGGCTAACTACTAAAACGATATACTTCCATCGTATTGGTTCGAGTAACATGCACAAAGAACTACATGAGATATAACTATACGGAGTAAACAATAAGATAATTGAAGAAGTATAAAAAATAGATGAAAGAGTTAGTGGAACTCTTTAAAATTCATAAACGCAAAACTTTTTAACTTTCTTAAAATAAAAGTTAAGAAAATTGTCTGTGTATATAAGTCACTCAGAAATGTATTCATTACCAATTTTTATCACAATTTTAAGTTATAAATCTTCAACAATGCGGGGAAGTAACACACAAAACAACATACATGAGAGGAATATATTGAAGACATTTAACATGTAAGTAAAAGTTGCATTTTATTTACTTTTTTAATGAATTTCTTTGAATAAAAGATATAATATAAATGTCAAATAACATATAAGAAAAGTAATAAACAAGAATATAAAGTAAATAATATATATAACAAATTGAAATGTATAATTCGCAAGCGGACATACCATTTTTATTTTAAGTGAAATGAAACATGTCTACGATTCAACCAATTAAATACAATAATTAGCAATCGCTTTTCGGCTTGGGAAGGTGATTTTTTAGACCGATTCTCTCCAATTGGTTTATGTAATTGTTGATCAATCTGGTATCTCCGAGCTCCATGGAATCCTAGGCGATATCTATCTTTCATCTTCTCAATTTGCTTCTGGTAATTTCAGGTTTGTGAACCGATCCTCTCTCTGTTTTGAGGATAGTTTGGCTAAACAAGCCCTTATAGGTTATGTATTAAACCAAATTTAAGTTATGAAAGGTGTTTGTCAACAAAATAAACAAATATAATAATTATAATTTAGGTAATTAATTTTTGTTCATTCTACTATTCATTTTATATATAATTTCCAAAAACGAAAATGGATATTAAAATTATTGAATTGCCTAACACAAAAGCAAAAATTGATTTAAAACTATTTTATATATGTTGTAGCTACTTATATTTTGTATACTTTTATAATAGATTCTAAATTTTTTATATTAAAATAAACATGTTAAATATATAATGAAAATTAAAACTAAAACAAAAAACCCGGGCGTAGCCCGGGCCGACCCTAGT
>JABAYD010000642.1:0-11429 GCA_014822095.1 Diplotaxis tenuifolia
TGGTCACACCTAGGAACAAATCCGACCAAAGGTTTTCTTCTTTTTTCTTTCTTTTTTGGTGGAGACCATCTTTCTGTGTCTTCTTGTAAGGGTTTGATTTGAGTTTTTCGCCAACTTTTTTTGTGCAGCGCGTTGTCTAAATTTGTGAATAAGGCGGCTGACGGTGGAATCACAGCTCTTCACATGGCTGCTTTAAACGGATTGTTTGATTGTGTGCAGCTTTTACTTGATCTTGAAGCGAATGTTTCCGCTGTGACGTTTCATTATGGAACATCAATGGATATGATTGGTATCATCAGCTCTCTATCCACTCCCAAGATGACCAAAACATTAATTTTAGTTTCTGCTCCCAAGATGATGATCTTGGTCTTACTTATTATCGTTTTCAGGAGCAGGAAGCACGCCTTTGCACTATGCCGCTTGTGGTGGGAATCTTAAATGTTGTCAGGTAACAACACTACTAAGTTTATTCTCTTATTCTTGATACAAACTTTTTTGAGAATCTTCCTTCTTCTGTGTATAGATTCTCCTTGCAAGAGGAGCAAGAAAGATGACATTGAACTGCAATGGGTAGATTATTCTCCTCCACAGTCTTTTCTATTGTTTCGTTTCATGTCCAAAACACATAATATAACTGAAAATGTTTGTAGGTGGCTACCAATTGACATAGCAAGGATGTGGAGTCGCCACTGGTTAGAACCTTTGCTTTCCCCAAACTCTGATGTCGTCATTCCAGTCTTCCCTCGTTCCAACTACTTATCATTGCCTCTTTTAAGTATACTCAACATCGCAAGGTAAAACACCAAACCTTCATCAAGTTTTAGGTCTCCAAGACTATTAGTTAACCATTTCCTTGCAGAGAGTTCGGGTTGCAGTCAGCAACCATCTCAGACGAGGTTGATATCTGTGCTGTTTGCCTAGAAAGAACATGCACTGTTGCTGCTGAAGGTCTGTCTAATTTTTTTTTTATCAAGACTCTTATGTAAAGATTCCCTAAACTGAGAAGCCTTTTGTGTTTCAGGTTGTGAGCATCAGCTATGTGTGAGATGCGCATTATATCTCTGCTCATCGAGCAATGTTCCTTCAGTGACAGTTGATCCTCCCGGTTCAATCCCTTGTCCTCTTTGCAGACACGGTATAGTCTCCTTTAAACGTCTCCCAAGCTCCCTGACACGAGAAATGAAGTTACCTATGTCACTTGGGTTCTGTGCGCCGTGTATGCTCCACACTGGAGACACAAATCAATCTTCACCAACAACAGAACATCAACAACGTAGCATGACTCGAGCAGCTTCGGTTTCGTCTGATATGTTCTGTCCCGTAACATGTAGTCCATTCCCTTCAGTCAACATTCCAATGTGCACATGTAACGATGGAACGTGTCCGAACTTTGAAACGCATGGAGCAGAGAGAGATAGTGAAGAACATGACGAGTCTTCTCCTCCTCCTAGGGGAGTTAATGAGCAGGAGAAGGTAGATGAAGGGCAGAGGCTTGGGAAAACAACGACTTGTTCAAGTATGTTTTGGGGAAGAAGAAGCTGTAGCAGAGAGAACCAGTGCAACTCTGAGATCAATGCATGATCACAAACATTTCTATGTACAGCGAGAGAGAGAGAGAGATGATTGATGCCTCCCTTATTTATTTCTTTTTATTTGAGCTGAGCTACAATCTCTCTTATGTTTGTTTCTACTTTTGAGAGGGTTCAGATATAAATTGTGGTGGAAGTTTGTAATTATCATCATAGTGATGGGGTCATTTGTAGTTTCTTATTGTTATGGATCTCTTGTTTGTAGCATGCGTTGTAACATTGAGACTTTCTTTATGTTTTTTTCAACTCAATAGAAGTAAACAAAAAAAAATCTAAAGTAATACTAATTATTTCAAAAGTTATGTCATCCCTTCTGGTTGTATGAGATAATCTGACACACAAGTCCCATGTCGTTTTCTTCCGCAGCTTTGCTGTTAATACCATACTCTAATTTAATTATCTATTGTATCAAAAAGAAAATAGAAGAAAGGATCAAATGAAGTATCAGTCAATTAATTGGACTAAAAGTAGTTTGGTTCAGTGATGCGCCAATTCCAATAAACATTCCCATTTTTGGCTTTGCTACACCCAATTACCTTTCATGTGCCAAGCTCGTCTGCATCAGTTCAGAATATCAATTACATTTGCGTTTTAACTTATTACATTGGCATGATCCATTTATTGTATGTAGCAGGTGATTTTTTTTTCTGACCATATGGTTATGACCTGCCTAAGTTTGTAATCTGTAAATCAATGGTGAGAGGCCCGCTCACTAACCTTGCAATTTATCATATTCATAATCCTTTATCCAATAATTTGTACAAAACATCTATTTCATCCTTATTTACTCGAAATGGTAGCTTAAGTATTGTTTTGAGGTTGGTGTTGATCCTCAAAACAATAGTTTTAGTTCCAAAATACCAATAAAACAAAAACTTCTAAGGAAGTACCATAAGATTTAGGTTGATAAAGGTTCGTAACAATTTACTTGCACATGGTTAAATCAAGTACTCTTAAAGATATTTTTTTAATAATATACATGTTTTATAATGTAATTTAGAAATGGATATGATGTGTGTTTAGAAGATGGAAACAGATCCCTAAGACCATTCTTAAGGGTAAAAGCTTGTAACATTCCCAAAAGGGAAAGAAGTCATGTGGGGGAACTCTGTTCTTACACGCTTTTTATAACTTGCTTGGAACTTATATAGGGGACCAGACCATGACCTAGTTTTTTTTTCTTTCTTGACTAACCCCTCTTACTGTTAGTATTTACCTTCAAACATCAAAATAAAACTTATTTAAAAAAAAATTTTAAAACCCAGCAAAACAAGTGGGTATGTATATATGTTGACTGAACCGTTTTGTTTTGTTTTCTTTTTAATTTAACCTCCTCTTCACTTTTATATACCTTGAAAACGAAATTTACACATTATCTTTTTCTGGTCAACAACCCAAAGTAAGTAACCGAAAGACAAAAGTGAATTTTCAAACTAAGGATTAAAACAAGGAGTGTAACCGATGGATTAAAACAAGGCAAACAAATTATTAAAGTGCAACAATTCCCAAAAACAAATTAGTAACTGCTCTGTATAATTGAACTTAATGCAATACCTCCCCAAAAATGCATTAACTGTATATATAATTAGAATTGAGGTAGTTAATCATCATATTAGCCGGTTTACTTTTCTTTTTTTTTTTTGTCCGCGAGCCGGTTTACTTAAAGTCCTATCAGAGATCACATTAATAAAAACAACACCAGCTTTGGACAAAATACAGGAAAGCCATTAAATTTGTTACATTTACAGTTTCACCCCATACTTTTGAAGATTCGTAAAAACCAAACCCGTCAGCTTTATTATGGACATGGTACAGTGGTTATGATTTCTGAAGATTCTCGCCGTACTCTATTGACCCATCATGCCTTCCATCTTCATCTTCTATTTATGATTTGGTAGATATTTTTATCCGTTTACTCACGCAAATAAACACAGAAGAAGAACTATTAAAAAAAAAGTAAAAAAAAAAAAAAGATTACGAACTTTTAAAATAAAGAGATAAATGGTCTTACCTCACGTGAGCTTCGTGCATTACTTCTCTCTTCTTCTTCATCTTTCTCGCGCCTAAAAGCTTCTCTCTTTAATGGCGTTTTTATTAATCTCTCTCTCACTTCCTCATAAAAACTAAACCTTTCTCTCCAAAATCTCTCCTTTCCTCATTCTCTCACCATGGCGTTTCTCAGACCTTTCTCCTTCGTCTCTCTCTTCTTCTTCTTCTCTGTTTCCTCTGCAACCTCAGAAAGAAACTCTCTCTTATCCTTCAAAGCTTCCCTCAACAACCCAACAGCTCTCTCTTCATGGAACCGTTCCTCTCCCTCCCCCTGCAACTGGGTCGGCGTCACTTGCCGCTTCGGGAGAGTAAAGTCTCTCTCTTTACCTTCAATGTCTCTCAAAGGAAAGTTACCTCCTTTCCTCTTCTCTCTAAGGTATCTCACCGACCTAGACCTCTCCGAGAACTCCCTCTCCGGCTCTCTCCCTCCTCAGCTAGGGTTTCTCAAACATCTCCAAACCCTAGACCTCTCCGGAAACTCACTCACAGGCCCTCTCCCGAGTCAACTCGGAACCTTGCCTCGGCTTCTCTACCTTGACCTAAGCGACAACCACCTCTCCGGCTCTCTCCCTCCCTCCTTCTTCCTCACCTTCCCCTCTCTCTCCTCCCTCGACGTCTCCAACAACTCTCTCTCCGGTGAAATCCCTCCGGAGATCGGGAAGCTAACCAACCTCTCCGATCTCTACATGGGAATGAACAAACTCTCCGGTCAAATCCCGCCGGAGATTGGTAACGTCTCCCTCCTCAAGAACTTCATCGCACCGTCTTGTTTCTTCAAAGGACCGTTAGCAAAGGAGATATCGAACCTAAAACAGTTAGCAAAGCTTGACCTTTCTTACAACCCACTCAAGTGTTCGATCCCTAGATCAATCGGAGAGTTGCAGAGTCTCACCATGTTGAATCTTGTCTCCACTGAGATCAACGGTTTGATCCCTAAGGAGATTGGTAAGTGTAAGAATCTCAAAACGTTGCTGCTTTCTTTCAACGAACTCTCTGGGTCACTCCCTTTGGAGTTGTCTGAGATTCCTTTGTTGTCTTTCTCCGCTGAGAAGAATCATCTCTCTGGTTTGTTACCTTCTTGGATTGGTGAATGGAAGGAGCTGGACTCGCTTCTCCTCGCTAGCAACAGGTTTACAGGACATATCCCTAGTGAGATTCAGGATTGTCCTATGTTGAAGCAACTTGGTCTCGGTAACAACTTGTTAACTGGTTCGATTCCTAAGGAGCTTTGTGGTTCAGGTGCGTTGGAGGATATTGACCTCTCTGTGAACTTCCTTTCTGGGAGTATTGATGAGGTGTTTGTTGGATGTAGTAATCTTCAACAGTTGTCTCTTATGAACAATCAGATCAATGGTTCTTTACCTGAGTATCTTTCTAAGCTTCCGTTGATGGCTCTTGACTTGGATTCAAACAACTTCACTGGAGAGATCCCTGTGAGTCTCTGGAACTCAACGAACTTGATGGAGTTTTCAGCTTCTTACAATAGTCTAGGAGGTTCTTTACCTCGAGAGATTGGCAATGCAGTAATGTTGAAGCGTCTTGTGCTCAGTGATAATCAGATCAGAGGTGAGATCCCAAGAGAGGTTGGGAAGCTGACTTCTTTATCATTCCTGAATCTGAATTCAAACAAGCTTCAAGGAAAGATACCAAAGGAGCTCGGAGACTGTACTTCCTTGACTACATTGGATCTTGGCAACAACAATCTCCAAGGAGAGATTCCTGACAAGATCAGTGCTCTTTCTCAGCTTCAGTGTCTTGTTCTCTCTCACAACAATCTCTCCGGCTCCATTCCATCACAACCTTCTGCTTACTTCCACCAGATAGACTTGCCTGATCTGAGCTTTCTTCAGCACCATGGGATATTCGATCTCTCACACAACAGACTCACTGGTCCTATACCTGAAGAGCTAGGGGATTGTGTTGTAGTTGTTGAGATTTTGCTAAACGACAATCATCTCTCTGGACAGATCCCATCTTCACTCTCTCGTTTAACCAACTTGACAAATCTTGATCTGTCTGGAAACAACCTTACCGGCTCCATTCCTGAAGAGATAGGCCACTCTCCTAAGCTCCAGGGACTAAACTTGGGGAATAATTACCTCAGCGGACACATACCGAAGAGCTTTGGGCTTTTGGGTAGCTTGGTGAAGCTAAACTTGACAAAGAATAAGCTTGATGGTTCTGTTCCTTCTTCTCTTGGGAACTTGAAAGAGCTGACACACATGGACTTGAGTTTCAACAAGCTAAGCGGCGAGCTTCCTTCAGAGCTCTCTAGAATGCTTAACCTAGTGGGAATCTATCTTCAGCAGAACAGGTTCTCAGGCCCTGTAGAGAATCTCTTCTGCAGCTCATCAGCGTGGAAAGTTGAAACGGTGAACTTCAGCGTTAACTTATTCACAGGAAGCTTGCCGAGATCATTGGGGAACTTGTCATACTTGACGAACTTGGATTTGCATCAGAATCAGTTCACTGGAGGAATACCTTCAGAGCTTGGTAGTCTAATGCAGCTGGAGTACCTTGATGTGTCTGAGAACAACATCTCTGGAGATATACCAACACAAATCTGTGGGTTGACTAATCTAAAGTTCTTGAATTTGGGAAAGAACAGTTTACAAGGAGAAGTACCTAGCAATGGTGTTTGTAAGGATCCTTCCAAGGCATTGTTTACTGAGAACAAAGCGTTGTGTGGGAGAGTGATTGGTTCAGATTGCAAGATTGATGATGAAAAGACTTTGCTAAGTGCTTGGGGACTTTCAGGAATAGTGATAGGGAGTATGATCATAGTCTCTGCATCAGTTTACTCTCTACGCAGATATGTTATGAGGAAGAGAGTGAATGATCCAGAGAGAATGGAGGAAAGCAGTTTAAAAGGTTTCGTTGATCAGAACCTCTACTTCTTAAGTGGAAGCAGATCAAGAGAGCCATTAAGCATCAACGTGGCTATGTTCGAGCAGCCACTTCTCAAGGTGAGTTTATCAGACATCGTGGAAGGAACTGATCGTTTCTGTAAGAAGAACATCATAGGAGACGGTGGATTCGGTACGGTTTACAAAGCCTGTTTACCTAATGGGAAAACAGTAGCGGTCAAGAAGCTAAGCGAAGCAAAGACACAAGGGAACAGAGAGTTCATGGCGGAGATGGAGACTCTAGGGAAAGTGAAGCATCCTAATCTAGTCTCTTTGATTGGTTACTGCTCTTTCAGTGAAGAGAAGCTTCTTGTGTATGAGTACATGGTCAACGGAAGCTTAGACCATTGGTTAAGGAACCAAACCGGGATCCTAGAGGTACTAGACTGGTCCAAACGTCTCAAGATAGCAGTTGGAGCTGCAAGAGGTTTAGCTTTCTTACATCACGGTTTCATCCCTCACATCATACACAGAGACATCAAAGCAAGCAACATTCTTCTAGACAGTGAGTTTGAACCTAAGGTTGCAGATTTCGGTTTGGCGAGACTGATCAGTGCATGTGAGACTCACGTGAGTACCATCATAGCCGGTACGTTCGGTTACATTCCACCAGAGTATGGTCAGAGCGCACGTGCGACAACGAAAGGAGATGTGTATAGCTTTGGTGTGATCTTGCTTGAGCTGGTGACGGGGAAAGAGCCAACGGGTCCTGACTTTAAGGAGAGTGAAGGTGGGAACTTGGTTGGTTGGGTTGTTCAGAAGATTAACAAAGGGAAAGCTGTGGATGTTTTGGACCCTCTGGTTCTAACGGTGGGTTTCAAACAGTGTATGCTTCGTGTGCTTCAGGTTGCTGTTCATTGTATTGCTGCAACGCCTGCTAATAGACCGAATATGCTAGATGTGTTGAAGGCTCTCAAGGAGATATAGGACTTATTATGTTTCTTGTTGTATAAGTTAACTACAGTCCATATCTGATGCTAATGTAACCCTATTTTAAGTTTTATAAATTACCGAACTGACAGAAATGCCCCGCTGCGTTCAAAACTATATATGAGAGAGACAAAGAAAATCAAATTGTATGAGAAAATGAAAAGAAGAGAAAAGTTGGAGTGTAGCTGTTTGATGTCTAGTCAATATCAAGAAACACAGTTTGGTCAGTAAATAAACAGTAGTAATGAAACAGAAGAGAGATCTTTTAACCCAAACTTGTAGCCTTATAATTAAAGGCTAGCTGTGCCTGTGAGTACATAGAGATTTACTGAAGTAGCTAGAAGCTCATATCAAATGTGCGGCCTTACTGAAGCCATCAATGAAGTCCATTGATATATCTTCATTGATGATCAGTTTTTTAAATATATTAGGTTTTTTTAATTATTGATTAAGGTAAAGATTTTCTCCCTTTCAACTGGTGAAATCGTATTTTACTTGATTATAATTTTTTATATATTTTAGATAATTATGATTCTTAAATAGTTTAGGTTATTTTTATTATTTTATTTGCTATATTCAGATAATCATGATTAACTTAGGTTTTCTATTATTAGTTAAGAAAAGATTTTTTCTCTTTTTACTGGTGAGATCCTAGCAAAGAATACATATAATCTGAGATCATCTTCTTTGTAGGATCTCGGGAATCGAAGCGAAGAAAAGCGGTGACACTGAGTCCGTCCGATCATCTTTTTGTTATTTCTAGCAAAGATGCCAGAATGTGCTAAAGCTTTGGTAAGAAAATTAAACTAATCCTGTTTTTTTTATATATATATATATATATATATAAATCATGTTATCGTGTGTACTCTGAGCTAACAAGTGTGTTTATCTGGCTCCAAAAGAATAAGAATATGCACGTAGTGAAGCGCGATGGATGGGTAGAAACTCTGCACATGGATAAGATTACTGCGAGACTTAAGAAACTTAGCTACGGGCTTAGCAGTTACCACTGTGACATTCTCCTCGTAGCTCGTGAAGTTTATGCCCGTGTCTATGACGGAATCACCACGAGTCAAGTTGACGAGTTGGCTGCTGAGACTGCTGCTTCCATGGCTTGTAACCATCCTGATTATGCCTCCGTAAGTATATATATATATTCTAGTCATTTGTTAGTTAGAATTATTCCCCTATGTAATTGTAATGTTTTTAATCTTTTTTTTTTTTATTTTCAGCTAGCTGCAAGGATTGCTGTCTCAAATCTCCACAAGAACACCGAGAAATCATTTTCTGAGACGTGAGTGTCAAAGCTTTGAATTTTTTTTTTTTTTTTTTTTGGGTGTATCATTGAGATTTTGAGTTTGTATGTTTTTTGTTTCAGGGTTGCATACATGTACAGTTATTATGTCAATGAAGAGGGAACGGGACCTCTAATAGCTGAGAATGTATTTTCGATAGTTTCGGAGGTAACACTAATTAATAATAAGTTCTCTCTGTGTAATGGAATGTATACTTTTTATCTTGGAAGTTTATTTTACTGAATTGTTTTCGTTTTTCCTTGATCAATCTTTCAGAATGCTAAACGTCTGGACAGGGAGATGGAATATGATCGTGATTATGATTACGATTACTTTGAATTTAAGACGATTGAGAGATTGTACCTCTTGAAAGTTCAAGGGAAAGTCGTTGAAAGGCCTCAACACATGTTGATGAGAGTTGCTGTTGGCATCCATTTGGGAGATATTGATTCTGTTATCAAAACTTACCATTTGATCTCTCAGAGATTGTTCACTCATTCACCTCCTGCTCTCTTAAACGCAGGCTCGCCAAAGCCTCAAGTAAAATACATCTTAAGAGCTTTATTATTGTTTCTTCAAATGGAGTATTATTTAGCTGATCATCTTTCTATTGAATTGTGCAGTTGAGCAGCTGCTTTCTTGTCTCCATGAAAGATGATAGCGTCAAGGGCATACTCGATACAGTCAAAGAGTGTGATGCTATACGCAAATCTGGAGGGAGTAGTATCGGTGTTTCTGCTCATCACATCCGTGCCACAAAGGGAACCTCTAATGGTATTGTTTCAATGCTAGATGTTTTCAAAGCTACTGCTCATTTTCTTGATCAAGGAGGTAATTAAAGAGGAATTATTATTGTACATCTTTTAGCTTTCCTACTGTCTCTATCTTCAGTCTTATTTATATATATATATATATTGTTTGCACTAGGTGAAGGAGGCTTTACGGTATACCTGGAGCCATGGCATGCTGATATCTTTGAGTTTCTACATCTTTGCAAGAGCCACGGAAAGGTACTTAACATTGTTATCCTCAGAGATATGGTCTGCCTGCTATTAACGTCCATATAATATAACATTTTTTATTTTCCAATGCAGGAGGAGGAGAGAGACATGTTTTATGCCCTGTGGGTTCCTGATCTTTTCATGGAGAGAGCCCATGGGGATGAGAATTGGTCACTGTTTTGTCCTAATGAAGCTCCAGGTTTAGCAGATTGCTGGGGACCGGAATTTGAGAGACTGTACACAAAGTATGAAAGAGAGGTGAGTCTCCCTATTAGTTTCATGCTTCCTTATGTAAACACGTTGTCTCAAACACCAGTTTATGTTTTGTCCATATGTCTTTTAGGGAAAGGCAAAGAAGGTCGTTGAGGCGCGAGAGATTTGGAATGAAATCGTGACATCCCAGCTAGAAGCAGGAATGCCATACATGCTTTTCAAGGTAAATAAGTAACATATATGATGATTCTGTAGCTAATATGTTTATTAGCCATCCCACTGGTTCTTAATTTTTTTGATACACTCTATTTTTTTAAGGATACATGCAACAGAAAAAGCAATCAGCAAAATCTTGGTACCATAAACTCCTCCTCCGGCTTATTCAGTGGAGTTATTCAATACAGCAGTCCAAGAGAAATAGCTGTGTGCAATCTTGCATCGATTGTTTTGCCCAGATTTGTTAGGGACAAAGTGAGTTAGACGAAATTGGTTTGCGTGTTCTCTAAGTTTCCTTTATTATTATTCACTCAGTATATATAGCTCTAACTAACATTCACAACAGGATGTTCCAATGGACTCTCATCCATCTGAGCTTGCCGGCAGCCTAGGCTCAAAGAATCGTTACTTTGATTTTCACAGCTTAGCCAAGGTCAGACAGACAGTTGCTAACCCTTCCTTTTCCTACCATTTGACCTAAAATCAACGCATCTTTCTGATGTGAATTTATCCTTGTTTTTAACTTTTGTGTGGTCAGGTAACTGCTAGTGTTACTAATGATCTCGATAGGATCATAGACGTAAATTACTATCCTCTAGAGAGTGCAAAAACTTCCAACATGCGTCATAGGCCTATTGGTATTGGTGTACAAGGTCTTGCAGACGTCTTTATCCTCCTTGGAATGCCATTTGATTCTCCAGAGGTAAAGTTCCTCCTCTGCCTAACGTTTTCGTTTTTATCTCTTCTGTTCTAAGCACAGTTTAATTTGTTTACTCAGGCCCTACAACTGAATACGGATATATTTGAAACCATATACTACCATGCTCTCAAAGCATCTTCTGAGCTTTCTGCAATATATGGCACGTATGAGACATATAAAGGAAGTCCCATGAGCAAGGTACGTATGCATCTCACTAGCTTTTGAAAGAGCGGATTTTTTTTTATGATTAAAATTTGTTTTGTCTTTATTTAAAATTTGTTTTGGCATAAAATCAATAGTCCAAAATTTGTGGTGCTAATTAGTTCGCATTAGTTTTTAGTTTCAGTTTTTTTTTTTTTAAAAAAAATGGTTTTAGATTTTGGTTTTAGATTTTCAATTTTTAAATTTCTATTTTTGATTTTCATCTTTTGGTTTTGGCTTTTAGTTTTTAGATCAGCTGAATTAGTATAAACTGATATTACCAACAAACAAATACCAAATAATCAAACATTTAAATTAAAATTGAAAAG
>JABAYD010000643.1:0-11537 GCA_014822095.1 Diplotaxis tenuifolia
GATGCTCCACATATTGGTTCGATCCATGCGACAGTGAATCGGATCTGGAGTTCCCAGGAGAAGAAGACGAAGATTGATGTCCAATTTATTGGTAAAACGACAGTGTTATTTCGAATTGAGGATGCTGCGGTGAGGAGTAGAGTCCTAAACAGGAAGTGGTGGCACATATCGGAGGATACATATTGGAGGTTCCACTGATGTTGGGAGAGTGGACCCCTGAAACAGCTCGTTGCCCTCCTGATCTTTCAGCTATGCCGTTGTGGGTTGATCTTTCAAATGTTCCGGGCTGTCTTTATTCTAAGGTGGGTCTTAAGTTTCTGGCTGGTACCACTGGAAAGTTTGTGAAGCTTCACCCGCATACCGAACGATGTGTACGAATGGATGTCTCTAGAGCGTTGGTGGAGGTTGATTTAACAAAGCCATTACCAACTGCGATTAGTTTCAATGATCGAGCATGTGCTACTACAACAGTATCTATCAATTACCCATGGCTTCCTCCACGATGCTCATCATGTTCCAAGTGGGGTTACTGCTGTTGTGGTTCGTGCTCAACCTGCAGATGGGGAGAGAGGACAGAAAACTGACACTGTTGAGTTAGAAGGTTTCCATACAAAAGACGTTGCGGACAGATCGAGCTCTGAGATTGTTTCAACGCTAATCAAGCAGCTTGAGTCTATATCTGGAAAAGAAAACCTTTCGGAGAAGACCAAACAAAGCGATGAGACCGGGAAAGAGGAGGAGTGAGATGTGGGTTCTCCCAATAATAGTGGTGTTGCACCTTATGAGTTGACTGCTGTGAACTGTACTTCACCAAATAGTTTTACGCTATTGCAAAACATGAGGGAGGAGGGTGAGATTGATGATGATGAGGAGGAGAAAACTCCGGATGAAAATAGTGTAAATGGGAGGGATGATGATGAGGTGGATGAGAATCAGGCTGCTGAGAAGGTTGTTGCAGGCACTAAGAGTGATCAAGTACCAGCACCCACTGAGCCTCGAACTGAGGGAGACAACGAAGGGGTTACTCATAGGAAGTCTGCCTCTCTGCGGGGGTACGGTAGAGGGTCAAAGCGGATTCTGGTAAACTTGAGAGGATTGGTTCATCCAGTAGCGCAGCAACAGAAGGTGCATACCGCAAGCAAAAAAGCTTCCTCCCGGAAGCACTGATGTCGGAAATTTTTGCATGGAACATGCGTGGGTTCAACCAGCCACGCAAGCAAAAGGCAATTCGTTATTGGATAAAAGCTGCGAAGCTGTCTATTGGATGTTTGTTAGAGGCTAAAGTGAAGGAAGATAAGTTTAAGAAAGTTTTTGATTCGACCTTTTCTGGATGGAGCTATATTCACAATTATGCTCATCATCGTTTGGGTCATATTTGGGTGGTTTGGTCTGATGAAGTAGATGTATGTCCAGTGTCTACGAGTATGCAAATGATCACAGTTTGGGTGAGGTCTAAGGGGACTGGAGACACGTTCTTATGTTCCTTTGTTTATGCCTCGAATTTTGCAAATGAAAGGAGAGAGCTATGGAAGGAAATGGAGATGATTGGGAGGTCAGGGGCAAACAATCCATGGATTATACAAGGGGATTTTAATGTGGCATTATCAACGCTAGAGCTCTCACGGCTGTCTGATTCTCGAATGGATATGAATGCAATCAAAGAGTTTCAAGACTTGGTAGAGAAATGTGATATGGTCGACTTAGCGCAGGTTGGCCCCTCTTTTACTTGGACAAATGGTCATGAGGACAATCCTATTAGCAAAAAGCTGGTCAGAGTCATGGTAAACAGTTGCTGGATATCTGGGTTTCCACAGTCATATGTATGTTTTGAATCGGGTGGAGTTTTAGACCACTTACGTATGCATACTCAACTCCGAGATGTTCCCCAAGGGAATATGGAGCCTTTCAAGTTCTTTAACCATCTCACAAGTCACCCACGGTTTCTGGAATCTGTAGCTCAAGTCTGGAATGAGACTGAACCTCTATTTCACTCCCGGTCTGCTTTACGCAAATTTCAGGAGAAGTTGAAAGCTCTCAAATCAGTGATGCGGGGTCTGAACAGAGATATGTATGGGGAATTACCTGGTCGTGTCAAGCAGGCTTACGTGGAGCTATGTGCAAGGAAAACAGAGGCGATGCAAAATCTGAAAACGTCAACGTTTGAAGCCGCTGCAGATGCTTGGGAGCATTGGCACCATATTTCGGGGATAGAGAAGCAGTTCTTTTATCAAAAATCAAGGGTGCAGTGGTTGGGACTTGGAGACAGGAACTCTAGATTTTTTCACAAAGTAACGCAGAGCCGAAATATTAGAAACACAATTAGAAGGATAGTCACGGGTGATGGCAGCATCCTGACCTCCCAATCAGATATAAAGCGTGCAGCAGCAGCTGATTTTGAGGCATTCCTGAACACTTCAGCACACCCTGTTCCAACTGTCTCCCCGGATGAACTATCTCAGCTGATTGATCATCGATGCTCCACTGAAGAGATGGCAATGCTCCAAGCGCCGGTGCAGCCGGAGGAAATCAGAGAAGTTCTTTTTTCCATGCCTTCAAACAAGGCCCCATGTCCTGATGGTTACCCCATGGAGTTCTATAAAGCAGCCTGGCCGGTGGTAGGGAAAGATTTTGTCACTGCGGTTCAGTCTTTCTTCATTTTCGGGTTTATGCCTTGGAGCATCAATGCAACCCTCCTAGCTCTAGTTCTTAAGACTGCTGATGCTGAGAAAATGACGGATTTCAGGCCTATTGCATGTTGTAACGTCATCTACAAAGTGGTATCAAAGATCATCGCAAGGAGGTTGAAAGCTACGCTTCCGGATGCTATCGAACTTAATCAATGTGCTCTTGTAGAGAGCAGGCTTCTATTAGAAAATGTTCTCCTAGCAACTGAACTAGTCAAAGATTACCACAAGATCTCAGTCACATCTCGCTCTGCTATCAAGCTTGACATATCAAAGGCGTTCGACACTGTCAGCTGGTGTTTCATAGAGGAAACGTTGCTGACCTTTTCATTCTTGGATCATGAGATGTATTGACACAGCTGCTTTCTCAGTCTCTGTCAATGGTGAGTTGGAAGGCTTTTTCCCTAGCAGCAGAGGCATCAGGCAAGGGTGTTCACTCTCCCTGTACCTCTACGTTATAGTCAGCAATGTTCTCTCAAAGCTCTTAAATAAAGCAGCATTTGACGGGCGGATAGGTTACCATCCACACTGCAAGGAGGTAACCCTCTCTCACCTGAGTTTCACTGATGATATCGTAGTTTTTACTGATGGCTCCCTGCATCTCTAAAGTACACTCTAGATGTCTTTGAAAATTTTGCTAGCATGTCGGGTCTGAGAATAAATGTTGCAAAGTCGACGGTTTTTTTTTGCGGGTAGAGGGAAACTAGTTCTGGAGGCTGCTGCAGGTGTTCATGGTCTCTCCATATCTGCGCTGCCTATCAAGTATCTAGGTCTGCCCTTAACTACAAAGATCATGACAAAGAATGACTATGAGCCACTGATCACGAAAATCAGGTTACGGTTTCTCTCGTGGACAAATAAGGCCCTTTCTTATGCAGGTAGACTACAATTCATTAAATCTGTCATTGCTAGTAGCGTCACCAATTTCTGATGTGATGCGTTCTGCCTCCCTCAAGCTTGCATTGATGACATTGAAAGTATGTGCTCGGCTTTCTTATGGAGTGGCTCTCCAAATAACACCTCTATGGCAAAAGTTACTTGGGCTGAATTTTGTTGTCCATATGAGGGTGGTCTGGGGTTGTGGCGTGTTCATGAAGTAAGTACGGTTTTCATCCTTAAACTTATTTGGCATCTCTTTGCTTGCTCTTCCTCGCTATGGGGGTCTTGGGTCAGAAAATATCTACTACGGGGTGCGTCTTTGTGGGATGTCAGGGACACTGGATTGGGCTCATGGGTTTGGCGTAAGATTCTGAGGTATAGAAGCCTAGCTAAGCAGTTTATTCGTGTGGACATTGGGAATGGTCACTCAGTGAAGTTTTGGCTGGATCTATGGCACCCTACGGGAAGGCTAATAGAGCTTACGGGAGAGATTGGGACGCAGAAGCTGGGTATTGCAAGACATGCTCAGATCTGTGATGTGTATGTGGATGGTGTCTGGAGGATTAGATCATGTCGGGATCAGCAGCTTACTCGTCTGCTGCAAGAGATTCGTATTTTCCCTCTAGTACTAAATGCGAGTGCTAGTGATGGGATCCTATGGAAGAACGGCCCTGACGACTACGGGGACAGGTTCATCGCCTCACACACTTTGCATCACATTAGAGAACACAAGGAGAAACGGCAATGAAGCAAACTTGTTTGGTTTTCTTAGGGAGTCCCATGTTTTGCATTCATCACTTGGCTAGCTGTTCTCAATAGGTTATCTACAGGTCATCACACCTGTAGGTGGGGTCAGCCACAAGGCTGCATCTTCTGTGGCGAGCCTGATGAAACCCGAGATCACTTATTCTTCGCATGCCCCTACACCTTCACCCTGTAGCTCAAGGTTGTTGGAAACCTTTTTGCAGTAGAGCCAGACCCGGATTGGGACACCACCATCTCGCGTTTACTTACTGGCCGGTATGATCGTCTGAGTTTCATACTTCTGAGACTAGTGCTGCAAGTAACTATATATTTCATATGGAGAGAAAGGAATGATAGAAGACATAACAATGGCGTAAAGACTGTGGATCAGCTTGGGCGGATCATTGATAAAACCGCGAGGACCGCATTCTGTCAACGAAGTACTACCTAAAACCGAAGCTGCAGGGATTGATGTGTCGTTGGTTTGGAGCTCATACGACATAGATTTATTTTATTTTTTCCTCACATGGTTTGATAGCATAGAGTCTTTTACATAACTTTTGTACATATATTCTTTTGCATTGATCAATAAATTAAATATTTCATTAAAAAAAGTATATTACACGGTATTGTAGTCAAACATTTTATTTTCTGCAAAATATGTTACGGATTATAGTCAAACATATCGTCATTTTTGTTACATGCTCAAATATATTATATATGTGGAGTTTAATTGGTTAAGATAAGAATGATTAACATTTAGGCAATGGAATAAAAGTCTATATGACGTTTGTTTATAGTGATATGCATTAGAATGTATAGATCTAGTTTGGAAACGTCTTACGCGTTTCTCAACAACAAGAACTGGTTCATGGTTCATGATAGGTGGTTTTAATGAGATTACTTATCATGATGAAAAGAAAGGTAGTAGAGAACGCACAAACAGCTCATTCTTACCTTTCCGACAAATGCTTAGTGATTGTGGAATGTTGACGTTTCTTTACACAGGGAACATGCTATCATGGGCAGGAAAAAGAGCTGGGAGAGTTACGGTCAGATACTGTCTTGACGGAGTTGTAGGAAATGAAGACTGGCATGAAAATTTTTTTCACTCCAAGATAAATAATATGAGATTATGGAGATCGGATCATCGCCCGATCTTAGCTGACATTCTCAGTAAGCCGCCGAATAAATAAAAAAATTTCAAATTTGATAAGAGATGGATGGATAATGAGGAGCTCAGACAAGTCATACTTGAGGGGTGGAAATCACCGGATCTTCCACCTGATGCAAGTATTATGGAGCACATTGCGAGCTATCGGAAAGCTTTGAGCGACTAGAAACGACAACATAATCTGAACTTTGAGAATACTATGGAGGAGCTAAAGGAGAAAGTTGATCACCTATCTTCCACTGACGACACCACAACTGAGGAGATTGTGGCAGCTTTAAAGGAACTGTCTGATGCTCTTAATGCAGAGGAGATGTTCCGGAAGCAACAATGTAGAGTTTTTTTGCTGCGGGATGGATATAAGAAAACAAAATTCTTCCATGCCCTTACGAAGCAGAGAAGAGCGAGGAACATGATTACACAGCTATTGGACGCAGATGGAAATGTTGTTCAGGATGAGGAAGGACTTGTAGCCATCGCCACAAGTTACTTTAGACACATCTTCCAATCATCAAATCCGAAAGACATAGAAGAAACCTTATCTGAGGTATCTACGATAATTACAACAGCAAACAATAATGCTCTTACAGCCCCGGTCACTGAATGGGAGATCAAGTTGGCACTCTTTGCTATGCATCCAGAAAAAACCACAGGACCAGATGGGATGACTGCATTATTCTACCATAAGTTTTGGGATATTGTAAAGGATGATTTGACTCTTATTGTCAACCAATTCATGTTTGAAGGCACATTGCCTTTTGGTCTAAGTGACACTAACATAGGTCTCATTCCAAAAGTAGATAAGCCGGATTAGATGAGTCAGTTACGTCCCATTAGTCTTTGTAATGTTAGTTACAAGATAATCTCTAAGGTCTTATGCCAGAGGTTGAAAAATGTCCTACCTGATAAGATTTCTGAAACCCAGTCAACATTTGTTGCGGGAGACAGATCTCTGAAAACATCATGATAGCTCAGGAAATGTTCCATTCTTTAAGAACTAAGCCCAGTGGACGAAACAAGAGGATGACCATCAAAATAGACATGAGCAAGGCATTGATAGGATGGAGTGGTCATCATCAAGGCTACCATGAGAAAGATGGGCTTTTCAGAAACCTGGATTATCTGGATAATGTGATGTGTGACATTAGTCAAGTACAAGGTCCTTATGAACGGCCAGCCAAGGGGTAATATTGTCCCAGAGACTTCTAAATCATGCAGATAATCAAGAGAGGATAACGGAGATGCGCATCACGCGTGCGTCTCCTTCGGCATCTCACCTTCTCTTTGCAGATGATAGCATGTTCCTTTGTAAGGCGTGGCCCTGTGAATGTGAAAAAAGTAATGAAAGTGGTCAGGAGATATGGACAAGTTTCAGGTCAATGCATTGACTTCGATAAATTCTCCTTACTCTTTGGGAAGAGAATCGGCCAGGATGTTAGACAAGAGATTAAAGATACACTTGGGATCAAGAATGAAGGAGGGATGGTCACATACTTAAGGATACCAGAGGACATCAGTGGGTCCAAATGCAAGCTCTTTGCTTTTCTTAAGGACAAGCTAAGGCATAGAGTTAACGGATGGACATGCAGGTGGCTGTCAAAAGGTGGCAACGAAGTTATGATAAAATCCATTCTACTAGCCCTACCAACATATGTAATGTCATGCTTCTTACTCCCGCTGGAGATATGTGAAAATTTAGCTAGTGCCATTGCACAGTTTTGGTGGAGTTCGAACCCCCCAAAGAGAGGAATACACTGGTCAACATGGGACAAATTATGTTTATCTAGAGAGGAAGGAGGGATTGGTTTTAGAATGCTTCATGAATTCAACATGTCCCTACTATCAAAACAATTATGGCGATTGGTGCAGTTCCCATATTCTTTGGTCGCTCGAGTCTTGAGAGGTCGATATTATCGGTTAAGTTTGCCTTTGCATCAGCTAACTGTAAGTATCTCATCGTATATGTGGACTAGCATATCGACAGCAAGGGAATTAATTTTATTGGGAGTGAGACAATAAATACACTCAGGCTATGAGGTGAAAGTATGGGAGCCGTGGGACCTTTGAATTCCTACAGTACCAGCGAGGCCAGCATCCTCATTAGCACCGGTTTTACATACGAACATGAGAGTGAGTGATATAATTAATCAAGAAACAAAGACTTGGGATGTGCGTCACCTGGAGAACTATGTAGCTGCCGATGACATACCTCTCATAAGGAGTATGGCCATTAGCTCGACACACCGTCGGGACACACATTGCTGGAGCAATACAAGGAATGAACAGTACATAGTTAAATCTGGTTACTGGGTTGCACAAAATATATTGATGAAGGAGGAGGAGGCTGAGGTTTGTGAACCTAGTATCACAAAACCTCAAGCACATGCTTGGAAAATCAAGGCACCCCAAAGATATGTCATCTTATGTGATAATTAATAACAGGTCACGTGGTTGTTACAAGTACTTTAAACTATAGACATATAAGATGTGATAACCACTGTCCATGATGCGGGGAACCAGAGGAAACAGTTACACATGTGATTTTCCAGTGTTCACCGGCGTTGCAATTTTGGGCCCTATCATCTACACCCACAAGCCCTACCTTTTTTCCCCTAAAGAGCACATACACGAATGTGGACTATCTTTTCTGGAGGAAGAACGTACTATCTTTTCTGGAGGAAGAACGACATAATGGAACCGGAATTGGACATGGATCCCTACCCCTTGCTGATCTGGTATATTTGGAAGGCTAGGGATGATAAGCTGTTTAAGGGAATTGATAGAGATCCACTGGAATTAGCCCGATATGCAGAGAGTGAGTGTCAAGAGTTCCAAGCCAATGAGCAGAGTCTATCCTCACCTCAAGGAAACATCGATGGGGAAAGCCAAGTCTTAAGCCTGGAGAATATATGTATGGTGGATGGTTCCTTGACCGATACAGCCCAGCTTAGTGGATGTGGTTGGGTTTGGACTAATAGTTTGGGAAATAGCCAGCTAATGGGATTGCGCAATTTTAATAGAGTGGAGTCTGCTTTGCATTCAGAGTTGGAGGCACTGCGGTGGGCAATGGAGAACATGCTTCAACATTCGTCATGCCAGAGCTTTGAGACTGACTACAAGGAGACGATCGCGATGCTCAAGAATCCCCAGGGATGACCAAGATTCTCAACGGAATTGGAAAAGCTCACGACGCTACGGATTTGCTTTCCAGACTTCAAGATTTTTTATGTTCCTAGAACGCAGAACGGGGTCTCTGATTCTCTAGCTAAAACTGCCGATCTTTCTATCAAGAACTTTTGTATGTTGGTTGTTCTATTCTGATCTGGATTAAGTTAGTGTAATAGATCAGCTTTTTGATATAACAAAGAAAAGATAAGAGTAGTGAATCCCTACAATATAGGAAAAAAAAAAGGAAGTTTTGATTGGCTAAAAAAGGAGGTTATAATATATAAGGTTTCGTTTTACTTTTATTCAGTTGGACACAACCTTTTATCAATTTGTCGTACTATTGTTTTAATAGAATAGCTTGCAGTGAATAATGTATATATAAGGAAGGTTTACTAAGTACTATGCAAAATAACTAAAATTAGATGCTTTCTTACACTATTTGCAGTGATTTTTTAAAAAAAAATTATTTAAAATGAAATTTATGAAGATAATATATTTTATTCTTTTGAGCAATATTCAACATAAACTTGATTTAATTAGGCATAAAATTCAGAGAAAGTAATTTTATTTTATTTTAAATTATATTAAGAATATATATGTATATCTTTAAAATCATAATTTTAGATAAATATTTTATCTATTTCTTTTTGTTAAATATATAAAACAACTTATATAAAATTACTAATAATATTCATATACAATTACTAAAACTAAAAATATTTATAAAATTTGTAGATATCTACAAGAAAGTAATGATATTACGATTAAAAATTTATAATTTTTTAAAAATTGTAGAAATTTTAGTAGTAAACATTGTATAATTATAATTATTAATTAAATAGTATTTAGAAATTTATAATGTCATATTTGAAGATATTTTTTTATGTTTTATGAGTTATTACCATATTATAAAATTTTATCAAAAATATAAATTAATACTAAATGTAATATATGAATTATTGCCATATTCCGTAAAGTTCATCAAAAATATAATCATCATTAAATGTAATTATTCATGTCATATTAAAACATAAGCAATGTCATTAATTTAGTGAAAATCAATTCGCAAATAATGTCAAGGGGATATGTAGTATGTTAATTTTATAGAAAACTAGTGGTATTCCGGCGCTACGCGCCGGATTCGTATGTTTTATTCTCTAATGAATTCAAAATTGTTTATAATCTTAGAATTATCAGTATATATGGATAAACTATTATATTGTGTATGTCTCTTCTTTTAGTTGATTCATATGATGTTGTTGTTGGAAGTTTTACATTTTGATAATCGATACACGTTTCTAGCAAACGTAGATTAAGTTAATGTGTTTTGTAGTTGTCGGATATTCTTTTTTTCGTTGTTCATTAGGATATATCATGTATGCATTATGAGATGTTGCGTTATTTATTATTATACTATATCTTCAAAAATATCTAGTAGAAAGTGAAGGTTTTTGTTTCTAAATTTCCAACGTTAATTGGTCTTCATTTCTTTTATTGATGATTTTTGAATTGTAAATTTACTATAATGAGCTAATAAAAGATCCATTTTGGGTCTACTTCTACAGTTTTACAGTCATATAGTTGTCTTGGTTGGATATGAGTGTGTATTGCAAAAAGACGAATAACATGTGGCAAAAAAAGGATAACCATTTATAATTTTTACATTTTATTTTGTTTGTTCTACTTATGGTTGTTGTGTTAGTGGTTAGTGGTGATTGTCTTAATTTTCCTTAATGTAGGAGTTAGTTGCATGTGGATTTTGGAGCTTAGATTGTAGGCGATTTAGGGTGACTAATGAAGAAGTGATAGAGCACGGAAACAGATTTATTTATTTGGGTTAAGTTTGGTTTACTGTGCATTTGAAACTAAATGCTATGTCTTATGTGAAAGTATTTTACGTTGTAGTTATTTTGTTGGTTTACTATGTTCTACGACCTTGATTTTTATGTAATTTTTTTTAATATATTAATGTATTTTGTTTTCACATATGTTGTTGTATTTAGTAATTTTCCATGTAATGTTTTAAATTAGTGATTGTCTGATTGGCCACATTTCATATTTAAAAGCATGTAAAAAATCAGAGAATTACCATTTTAAAAGATGATGTGGTAATGCTCCACGAAACTGCAGAAATAGCTGAAAATCGATTCATTTCTTCTGCCATATCTTTCTTCTTCAAAGTCAACCCTAAAAGTCTATCAAACCACATTAACCCTTCACCATTAACTTCAATAAATTTTAGTACCTTCTTCCTTAACTTGTGAAAATAGTTCAATCTTAAATCCATGATCAACTTTTCCTATTTGCTAATTCATGTAATAGCAATTTTCAATTATTCTTACGATCGTAAAATTGATAAAATAATATGATTATGAAAATTATACTTTACCTTGTCGTCGGTCAAAAGTAGTTCAAGATCAATTAGGTTCCAATTTTTTTTCTAGATTGCAAACTTCCGAAACATAATTAACTTCTTCTCACATATGTTAGGAACAATTTCGTGTAAAAAACCTATATAAAGATGTAAAAGAAACTGGCGATTGATTTTTTGTTGTTATTATTTTGAAGCCGACATCTTTGATTTTACATAGTGGAAAAGATAAGAGACATATCTGAGATTAACGACGGCTTGGCCTAAACAGTTGAATGAAGATAAGAAATAAAAATGTACGGCCATCAAACATAATAACTTTCCAATACAATTTGGGTATTATACTTATGCCGAATAAATTTAATAGATTTGTTTAAATGAACATATCCTTTGGACATTATTTGAAAAATGATTTGACAAATGTCATTACATAATTCATTTTCACCAGAAAATGATTACATATTTTTTTTTTAAAAAAAGATGACATGAATCAATTTAATTAAGGAGATTAAGAATTTTT
>JABAYD010000652.1:0-18980 GCA_014822095.1 Diplotaxis tenuifolia
ATTTGAATTTGATTCCTCCGCGATCTGTTTGTTCGTACTGTCTCTCATCACTGAGATCTAAACGGTGAGAGAGTTCATCAATCACAGATCTGAGATTATCTTAGTGGATCTGGTGGTTCTGGATCTGTAGATCAGATTAGCTCTTGTGTGTGTGTGTGTGTGTGTTAGATCCGCTTTAGATCAGATTAGTGACAAATGTTGAATGTGATTCGATTCTACTTCGAAGTAGACTTATCTCCTTTATCATCTCAATTTATATACACGACAAAAAAAAGCTTACCTACTTTTCGACTTTTTTTTTGTAAACACGTGGAGTCTGTTATATTAGTATATTAATAAAGTTAAATGTCGTTTTATTTGATTCAAGAGATATTGATCTTGATCTTGATTTGTTTGATACAGTATAAAGTAAAAATCGAAATGGCGTCTCACATTGTTGGATACCCACGCATGGGCCCCAAGAGAGAGCTCAAGTTCGCATTGGAATCATTCTGGGATGGTAAGAGCACTGCTGAGGATCTCCAGAAGGTCTCTGCTGATCTTAGGGCTGCCATCTGGAAACAGATGTCTGAGGCTGGGACTAAGTACATCCCTAGCAACACCTTTGCTCACTACGACCAGGTACTCGACACCACCGCCATGCTCGGCGCTGTGCCACCTAGGTACGGGTACACTGGTGGTGAGATTGGGTTGGATGTTTACTTCTCTATGGCTAGAGGAAACGCGTCTGTGCCCGCTATGGAGATGACTAAGTGGTTTGACACCAACTAGTGAGTCTCCAACTCTCTTGTGCAGTTACTTGCACAATTACATATTTAGTTTTTTTTTTTTTAGTTTTGGACTAATATTAATAATGTGTTTTATGCAGCCACTACATCGTTCCTGAGTTGGGTCCTGAGGTCAACTTTTCTTACGCTTCTCACAAGGCTGTGAATGAGTACAAGGAGGCCAAGGCTGTACGTATCTTTCTTTACTATTTTGTCTTTTTACTAGGAAACTATTAATTATTGGAGATCATAGGCTTGTTAGAGAAGTTAGTGTTTTATAGCTTAGATTTATCGAATTGTGTCCCACATAGGATGCTGATACGTTAAGAATATACTCACTTGCTTAGTCACGAACCACATTTGATTGATTGATTAGAAAGTAATTTCTGTGTAAAGTTCTGATCTGATAAACTTTATGTTTATGCAGCTTGGAGTTGAGACCGTCCCTGTACTTGTTGGCCCAGTCTCCTACCTGTTGCTATCTAAGGCTGCCAAGGGTGTTGAGAAGTCATTTGACCTTCTCTCTCTTCTCCCCAAAGTCCTCGTTGTATACAAGTAAGAAGTTACTTCGTTTTTTCTCTTTATTTTGCTATTCATGTCCTTGATGCTATGAAAACACCACTGACATGATGGCTTTGATTTGTCTACAGGGAGGTTATTACCGAGCTTAAGGCAGCTGGTGCCACATGGATTCAGCTTGACGAGCCTGTCCTTGTTATGGATCTTGAGAGTCACAAACTCGATGCCTTTACCGGAGCTTATGCTGAACTTGAATCAACTCTTTCTGGTTTGAATGTTCTTGTGGAGACTTACTTCGCTGATATCCCTGCTGAAGCGTACAAGACCCTAACTTCGTTGAAGGGTGTGACTGCCTATGGATTTGATTTGGTTCGTGGCACAAAGACCCTTGATCTCGTCAAGGCAAGTTTCCCGGCCGGAAAGTACCTTTTCGCCGGTGTTGTCGACGGAAGGAACATCTGGGCCAATGACTTTGCTGCGTCTCTCAGTACCTTGGAGGCACTTGAGGGTGTTGTTGGAAAAGGTATTACGTCCTTCCAAATTCATCTGTCTTTTACCTGAGCCACCTGACAAGACAAATACTTCAAATGTTGATCTGTTATCTTTCTGCGTTGATTCAGACAAGCTTGTGGTCTCAACCTCCTGCTCTCTTCTCCACACCGCCGTTGATCTTGTAAACGAGACCAAGCTTGATGACGAAATCAAGTCATGGTTGGCGTTTGCTGCCCAGAAGGTTGTTGAAGTGAATGCATTGGCCAAGGCTTTGGCTGGTCACAAGGATGAGGTATTCTTCACAGAAACTTTGAATAATCTGCATTGTAAATGATTTGGTTAGCACTAGCATTCTAATACTGTTGTCCCTTTCAGGCCCTTTTCTCTGCCAACGCTGCTGCTTTGGCTTCAAGGAGATCTTCCCCAAGAGTCACCAACGAGGCTGTCCAGAAGGCTGTAAGTTTGACGCTAAACCGAAGCCATGTTTACGTTCAACGATTTATGTTCGTTATATTTTATTGATCGGATGTTTTGTGATTCTTATCTCAGGCTGCCGCTTTGAAGGGATCAGACCACCGTCGTGCAACTAATGTCAGTGCCAGGCTCGATGCTCAGCAGAAGAAGCTCAACCTCCCAATCCTTCCCACCACCACCATTGGATCCTTCCCACAGACCGTAGAGCTCAGGAGAGTTCGCAGAGAGTACAAGGCGAAGAAGTTAGTCTCCTAAATTTAATCCCTGCTATTCCCTTATACGGTATGATACTAAAGGTTTCTTTAATAGGGTTTCCGAGGAGGACTATGTTAAGGCAATGAAGGAAGAGATCAAGAAAGTCGTTGACCTCCAAGAGGAGCTTGACATTGATGTTCTTGTCCACGGAGAGCCAGAGGTGAGCTTTTTCTTTTTAGTTATATGTTAATCGCCTGATGTCTTGTTAATGTTTCTTACGAGACACGTTTCAACAATTTTGTAGAGAAACGACATGGTTGAGTACTTCGGTGAGCAGTTGTCTGGTTTTGCCTTCACCGCAAACGGATGGGTCCAGTCCTATGGATCTCGCTGTGTGAAACCACCAGTCATCTACGGTGATGTGAGCCGTCCCAAGGCAATGACCGTCTTCTGGTCCGCAATGGCTCAGAGCATGACCTCTCGCCCAATGAAGGGAATGCTTACCGGCCCTGTCACCATTCTTAACTGGTCCTTCGTCAGAAACGACCAGCCCAGGCACGAAACCTGTTACCAGATTGCTTTGGCCATCAAGGATGAAGTCGAGGATCTCGAGAAAGGTGGAATCGGTGTCATTCAGATCGACGAGGCTGCACTCAGAGAAGGACTACCACTCAGGAAGTCCGAGCACGCTTTCTACTTGGACTGGGCCGTTCACTCCTTCAGAATCACAAACTGTGGAGTCCAAGACACCACCCAGATCCACACTCACATGTGCTACTCCCACTTCAATGACATCATACACTCCATCATCGACATGGATGCTGATGTCATCACCATCGAGAACTCCCGATCTGACGAGAAGCTTCTCTCTGTGTTCCGTGAGGGAGTGAAGTACGGCGCTGGAATCGGGCCAGGTGTTTACGACATCCACTCTCCAAGAATCCCATCTTCTGAGGAGATCGCAGACAGAGTGAACAAGATGCTTGCTGTTCTTGAGCAGAACATCCTTTGGGTTAACCCTGACTGTGGTCTCAAGACCCGTAAGTACACTGAGGTGAAGCCTGCGTTGAAGAACATGGTTGATGCGGCCAAGCTTATCCGCTCCCAGCTCGCCAGTGCCAAGTGAAGGAGAGCTTGAATGATTTGAAGAAGGATACTGAGTTATTTTTTCTCTAAAATGGTTGTGTTTTGTTTTGTTTCATTACCTTTATAAAAATATTTAGTCAAGTTAGGGTTTTGATGCATGTTCTATGTATCTTTTGGATTTGCTTGTGTTTCTTGTTTTGTATCCTTCATTTCTCTGATGAAACATATCTTTTTTTCTAAGGGGTCTTGAAAGGAAATAAAGATTTGATTCTTCTACAATTGTGGAAACTGTTTCAAACATAGAAACCCCAGGGAACAAGATATTCATCTTAGCGTTGGTCTTTTTCAGAATTGTTGTCTCTACAGTTTTTGTAGGTTGGTTGGATTGCAATTGTACCTTGCGAAACTCTAATTGTTTTAGGATAGAGGTTAAAACAAGAGGTTCATCTTTGCCATGGCTCTAATTCAAATACTATTTTCCTAAATCTGTTGGAAGTCGATCCAACATTTTAAAAACAAAACGATTCATGTAAAAGAAGTCAACAATCAAATGTCAGCTATTTCTACAAGTTTTTTATTGAAGCTGATGAAACTTGGAAGCCTTAAATAAAAGTAACTAAAAAAAACAAAGTCTCAGTCAAATGAAAATGTGTACAACTTAAGAGACAACTCATAAGACAATGTCAAAAACTGTTTGGCCCTGGCATGGGGTAACAAGAATCACATGAGCAGCGTTCCATCTGCATTGTTAAGAGCTTCTTTGGCTTTCTTGAATTTCCCACTGATTGTCTTATTAGATTTCACTACATATTCCTTCATGAAGAACTTGATACCATCCCTTAGAGCTTCATAGTCCGGATTCACCGCTATGCGAGTAAACAAGTTCCATACAAGTTTCTCAGTGTTCTCGAAGATGGCCTCAAACAACATCCTAAAGTGCATGATTCTCTTCGGAGTTAACTGCACCGGATTTGCAAAGTCCACACACTTGAGAACCGCGAGAGAAAGATTGAATGATACAATCATCTCTGCCACAAACTTCGCCAGATGCATTGATCTCTGAAGTGACATTGTCTCTAGTTCTTTAAAATGATCCCAAATGCAATACTGCATAAACCAACAAAAATAATTAGAGAAAATAATTATTACGTTAACACTTAATATAATCATATTATATTATGTAGTAACATTTTCGTTAGAAAATAAGCTTTGTTTTAGAACTTTAATGCAAAATTTATTATATTTATATCCAATATGACTTTTATATCTTCAAATTTATTTTTCTATTGGTTTAAATATAGTTAGGTATATGGTTAATGATATATTTATTTACGAAATTAAATGCTTTCTAAAACGGACATTATGAAGGGGAGAGAGTAGTAGAAAAGTACCTGTAGTGTAAACTTATGGTTCTTGTCATGCTCACACAACTTCAAAGCCAAAACTGTGTAGTACTTATTAAACACTTTCTCCTGTAGACAGCATTCAACTAGAACCCTCATGATCTCTCTGTCCTGCTTTCCTGGCAGATCCAATCTAAGAAGTTTCTCAAACGCATCAATATAGTCTTCACTACTCATGATGACACAAAATATAGCTTTCCTGGAGTCTGTGTTCATCCTCTGTGCATCAGCTAGCTTTAACATTTTCTGAGCCTCAACAACCTCAGCGTCCATTGTTTGTGCTACATCTTCAGCGTTGTTTGTTTTAACCACCAAGTCGCCAGATAACCACCACTGACCTTTCTTCTCGGTGTCAAGCAGCTTGCTCCATGTGAGCCCTCTTAATAGTACTTCTTCCACTCTCAACTGTGCAAAGCACATGTATGATTGTCACTATGGAACCTATTATATATCATTGAGGAAAAAAACAGCTGAGATATTACCTTTTGAAGCCACTTCTTTACTCTTGTGTTCTGGACGGAATCCTCTTTGGCTCTTAACTTGTTGTTCTTGATTGCAGCAATGGTTTCAAGCATTTTTTCCATCTGAAAAATCCAATGTAAGAAACGACTTTAGAGATCATAACAAAACATTTTCTTTGAGAAGGGAATCTTTCTTACTGTGAATTTATTTATATCAGTCTTGCAATCAGGGGAGGTTTTGATTTCGTTAGTCTTGTTCTGGATGCTTATGACGAAGGTTTTCATAGCCACAGGATCATCACTTCTTATCTTCATTCCACAGCCTATTCAACACATAATGAAGAACTTAGTAATGTTACATAAAATCTCAAAACAACTAATATGACCATGTAAGGGTGATAATAAACTTACAATCTAACACAGTTAGAATAGTAGAAGCATCAACTTCAGTCAACCGATTCGCCAGTGTCATTAAGAAATCATAAATAAGATCACTGCAAAACAAATATCCAAGTTCGCATTCAGTCCCAGAAAATAACCAAAAAAATTCAAAAACAAAGTACACAACACTCTCTCAGTTTTGAAAAAATGTGTAGCTGCAGAAAATATTACCTGGAGCAAACTCCTAAATTGCAGAGATAAGAAAGTAAAAGAGTGATTCCATTCAAAGAGAGACTGTATTCTTTCTGGTATTCAACCTGAAAAAATTTAGAGAATGTGTCAACTACTAATGCAATATTTCAAACAAGATGGTGAGAATAAACATATCATGGAGGATTTAACAAGCGATTCATACCTCGAAAGATTTAGCAAGTGAAGCAAGAAGCTGTGCACTGAAGTCCATTCCAACTTGACAAGCCATTCCAGCTATAAAAGCAGCAAATACAGCGTACCTTAACAAAAAAATGACAATTAATTCAGTCATTAAGCGTTGTATATGGAAGTCAATGAGGTTAAGCAGTTCCACGCATCATTCAAGAGCAAGCTGTAACTAAATAGAGGTGTACAGATCTTACTGTTCATTGCCTCTGGCATAAGTTGCCAAAACCTCTTCACAGAAAATCTGAGACGACACACTTCTAGCAACACTCTGCACTAGTATATATTCACCATGTAAGAACAGTGACAGAATGGAATCTGAAGCAATTTTTGAACTGTGAAGGGTATTTAAGCTTACGCGATAGAGTGTGGAAAGTTCTGCGGTTATTGTTTCAACATTTGATTCAGCCATCTTATTTAAAAGACCTGTTAACAAATACCAAGCAAATGACAAACTAAGATTTACAGAACTATAAACACCACAAGGTTTAAACAGCCTTCTTGCTAGCCATACCTTTTACCCGAGTACGTAATTTAGTGAGTTCTTCAGATTCATCCTTGGCCTGAGATCTAAAACGAGGAGCAACATACTTGACGCTGCTTTCAGGATTAGATTTCCGCAGAGGAGATTCTACTTTCTCCAACCTTGACGGTGAATCTTGATAGTTAACAGTCTCTATCTCACCATCATCTGTGATCTCCATTGGATGATTAGCTAGCTCTTCTTCATCTAAAGACTTCTTCTTCTTCTTCTTACGGTCTCTTTTTCTTTTAGGCTCATCTTCACTAACCTCCTCAGAAAAATCAGATTCTCCATGCTCAAACTCTTCATCTAATTCCTCATCCACAACCTCATAGTTCTGTTTTTCCTCGGATCTCTTTCTCTTACCCTTCTTCCCCTTCTTACCAAGTTCAGATTCCATCGAATCCAACACAGATGGAAGCCCTTCGAACAGTTCATTCATACCATCATCCACGCCTCTCAGTTTCCCATTCTTAACATTGAGCCTCTTTGCAAGCTTCCTCTCAAGTGCAACATCCTGCTCAGCAGATAGCAAAGCGCTTTGTGTGTCCATTTCAAGAAACTCTTCAAACTTAGTCTTCTTCCTTGGTTTTTTTTCATCTTTCATTCTCCGTCCTCTTTGCATCTTCTTCTTCTCCTTTGGTTTGACTCTAACTTCACCTTTCTTTTGTGTAAAAGACTTTTTATCATCCTTGTGACTAACTGATTTCGCATGTTCAGTTTCTTTATTACTGAGAAAAGGTTTAGGCTTGATCACGTCATCAGTCTCTGTCTGGTCTGATGATGATGATAGTCGCTTCTCCTTTTGGAACTTCTGAGAACCATAAAAAAAAATAGATTATTGAAACTAAATCATAGATAACAAAAAACAAAGATTCACTCTTATACCTGACGCTGAAGCCAAGATTCATGCTTCTTCTGGCTCTTCTGCAAGCGAGCCTCTTTACGCTTTTCATGACGTGAGCTTCCTTCTGAGAGCATCAAGAAACAAACAAAACGAAACTCTTTAAAAAAATCTAGCTTGAGGAGAGAAAATAGTTAAATACTAAGATAACAAATCAGCTTACCCTTTGTAGCTGGTCCAGTCATTAGATTCTACAAACAACGAACGAAGAAGAAAGATTAGAACTTTCTCATATAGCTGAAACATATAGAAGTAACAGAACACGACATTCTCGAATAAGCTTCAGGAAATTATAATAACAAAGGTTCTCTCACTATCTTAACCTTCTTGGGTACCACGATTTCAACCTAAAGCTTTGTACGTTCTTACCAAAACACAACCACTTAGAACATAAGGATCAAAACCCAAACCTTTATACAAATTCCAAAGGGAAAATCGAAGAGAATGGCCGAGAATAGAACAATACTACACCTATTTTGAACAGTGTAAGGAGGACTCCTCTAATTCAATCTTCTCCGCACTCGCCCTCGCTGTGATTTTCTCCTTTTTCTTTTGTAATCTAATTGTCTTTCGGACACAGTCGATGAACGTCGGAACTCGGAAGAGAAACAACTTGTGGAAAGTAGGGTTTTGTTGAATTTAAAAAAGAAAACAAAAAAACTTAACTAAATAAAGCCCATTAAGTTGTTGGGCCTAAACCCTCTGGTTGCCTCCGCGACTACTTACGCTTGTTCAGCTCAAAATAGTCAAAAATCAAAATCTTAATCTGCAATAGAGAAA
Organism: Diplotaxis tenuifolia; assembly: GCA_014822095.1. Classification (NCBI taxonomy): domain Eukaryota; kingdom Viridiplantae; phylum Streptophyta; class Magnoliopsida; order Brassicales; family Brassicaceae; genus Diplotaxis; species Diplotaxis tenuifolia. Next base: position 8,424 of record JABAYD010000652.1, read on the forward strand.
CTAGTTAACTTATCTTTTGACTATGCCTAAAAGAAAATTAGTGCTGGCCTTAGGGGTTTTCAGTTGGGTTATTCGGGTTAGAGTGTATAGAACCCGTTTAAGAACCGTATATTTTTCTCGAATAAGTTTGGATAATGTCGGTTTGGGTCGGGTTCTATTTTCTTTTATAAAACCCAAACTAAAATCGAATTAAAAAAAAAATCGAATTAAAATAGTTTGGGTTTCGTTTGGACTAAAGCCCTAAAACAGTAAAACAAAAGAATATTTGGGTAATTTAGAGTTTGTAGACGTTTTTTATTAATTTATAAATTATATTTATATCTCTCTGTTTCAATTTATTCTCGTTGTAGAGTAAAAAATTTTGTTTTAAAGTAAATGTCATTTTATAATTTCAAAGCAAAATTTATTAACTTTATATGCTATTTTATTTTGTTATTGGTTGAAAAGTGATTATATATATAGGTAATTGTGTTTTTTTAGGAATACATGCAATCGTATTTTTATCCTGAAAATAGGTAAAATTAAATATTTTCGTAATCTAGGTGCAAAAACCTGAAACAACTAAAATGAAACGGATGGAGTATATACTAATTAAAAATAATTAAGAATATCTGGGTATTCGATCAGTCTCGGGTTGGTTTCGGTTTTTCGGATCTAAGAACATAGAAATAAAGTGGAGACGAACACAAACAAATCTTCGCCACACGACTGAGGGTGCAAATGTAATGGTGATGAGGGATGCCAATATCTTATAGGTTATAGTTAATAGTCTTGTTGAAGAAAAAAGGTTATAGTTAATAGTCTATAGGAAGAGTTGACAGGATCACATGTATAAAACTATTTTACATTTTAACTTTTGAAAGATGATGTTCGTTTCCCACTAGCATTAGGATTCTAGTTAATAATCTCAGGAAAAAAAAGATACACAATGTAAGAAGGAAGAACACTTGAAAGAGTGTCTAGACTTTCATTTCTTTAATTTCTCCACAATTTATTTGGCAGAATCTTTAGTATAACCCTTCATCTACCAACTTAACCTAATAGACATTAAGCGAACCAAATAATGCATCATAACTCTTCCTTCTCCGGATATAGAGATAAGAGCTATATCAGCTAGACTTTGAATCCCTTTCTCTGCGTCCCAGTCACTCTGTGCAAGTGAGAATATGGCGTTGTTCACGTTCTCACCGGAGCTTATTGAATCTGTCAACAAATAAAGTAGGGTTTTGTGTTTATCAGATAAACCGTCATATACAAATTTAATAACCGTCTCTATATCAATGTCGTGAGGACATGTTTTCAGCTTAGCCAATGTCGTTGTCCACTCTTCTTTGCTCTTCCCTCGCAAAGAAGAACCAATGACTCTAAGACCAAATGGAAATGGAGAAACTAGCTTAGCTACTTCATCAGCCAAGTCCAAATAACTTCTTGGTGGAAAGTGTTGTCCAAAAGCTGAGTATGAAATGATCTGAAGAGCCTCTTCTCTCAAAGTAACTCTGTATGTCTGGTTCTGGTGGATCCCACATTCTTTCAATGTATCTATATCTTCACTAGTCACAATCACTTTACTTCCATATCTAAGACTTTGGATAACATCTTTCAAAGCCTTTAGCTCATGAAGAAATAAATCATCAAGAATGAGTAGGACTCTTTGGTTCCTTAACCTCTCTTCTGCCTCACCTAAGTTAGGTATCTTCATGTCCCTATGGTCTAAAACTCCGGATAATAATTCTTTCTTCAAAAGCTTTTTGAAAGTCACATTTTTGGAGTTGGAGCACCTCAAACTTTCCTTTAAAGTTCTCTTTACAAAACTTGAGCTGGAAGTTACTGGAAATTTGGTTGTATAAGGCTTTAGCTATTGTGGTTTTGCCAATACCTGCAGGGCCCCAGATGCCAACCATCTTCACCTCGTCGCATTCTAAACGTATCATCGATTTCAACTTTGCTACATGAGCTTCAACTCCAACTAACTGATCAAAATCCGTTGATGGCAACTCGTTGGTAACATCTTTGACGATTTTCGAGATCATTTGTGATTCACTAGCCCTATGAAAAGATACACAAGAAGTTAGAACACTGCTCATTCGACATGAAAACAAGGACAATGTGTGGTTGAGTAACCATGCTGAAATATAATATCTTGGTATGGGCGGTCCTGAAATCTATGGAGCTTAAAACAACTATTAAATGATCAGTATATATATATATATATTCTTAATCAATCTAAAGGGAGTAATGATCAGTAATATTAGCCACTAAAAGTTTTGAACACAAAATGAATGTTTTATCTCGCTATACCCAAAACCGGTCCTGATTCTTGGGTAGCCTACGCTGGTCTAATACATATGTTAGATTCAGATTTATTACGAGCTTTCAACTTAAAACTAACCGGTAGTAAATGGAGTGGTCTTAACATTTTATATATTAATCATGTCCCAGCGAAACTCTCCATATGAAAGCTTTATATTCTCACAACATATTGGATTTGCACTTAATCAAAGTTTAGAAATAGTACCATGAAGTTGAATGTTCCCCAGCGATAAGAGCAACTTGAGTCAACGCTTGTCTCAATGTCTTCTTCTCTTCCTCTGTACTGCCATAACAAGTTTCCTCAAAGGCCTTTCCAAAATCTCCGGTCTGTTTTCTCACATCAGATGGTTCCACATCGTAGAAGATTGTCATCACAGTTTGTCCTAAAGAAGCCCTGCATTCCATGATCAGCTGCAACTCGTGTAGACACCAACTCGAGGAAGCATAGTTCTTCGAGAGGATCACAACAGCAATCCTTGATTCTCTGATAGCTCTCACGAGGTCGGAGTTTATTGCTCCGCTCTTCATGATTCCATTGTCCATGAACGTGTTTACTCCATTGCTTTTCAACCCTTCAAGAAAGTGGCTGAGAAAGCTTCTCCGGACATCTTGACCGCAGAAACTTGGAAAGACATCGTAGCTGTATTGACGTGTTGATGATGAGGAAGAGGAAGGAGAAGAAGCAGTGATGAGAGGGTGAAGAGAGTTGCAATCTGTTCTTGAATCTCCCAAGACAGTCTTGAGAATTCCTCTCAACATCTTTTCCTAGGTAATGGTCAATAATATCGTTAAAGAAGACTTTGTCTTTGGGTTGTGCCTTTGCAAATGGCCTCCATATAACAATATAAGACTACGTAGCATTAGTCTTTTTCCTTAAATTTGTAGCACGCGACATTAGTTGATAATCATTGTGATTACACGTTCACAAACTTCTGCAGATGTCTACTCAATATAATATGATATTGCACGTTCGGAATCTTCCAAGAAAAGAGAGAGTTTGTGTTTATTCCTTTTTATTTTATGTCTGGCCAAAGTGTTACATCATTAAGAATGATTCGTTTGTATAAAGTACTCAATATGTTATTTGAGAAGCATTGCAACATGTTTTGATAACCACGTGTCATCATAGAAATACTTTTCAAATTTACTAGAAAAATGTTTGTCCATAGAAACAGATAATATACTTTTATTATTAAATTAAGTATAAAAGTCATTAATGCTATTAATTATTTCTTTAAATAAAATTTACATAATTATCTAATATGGTTATACTATATATATGACAATTAATGATTTCAATAAAAAAGATTTGACAAAAACGTTGTATAGTCTCTATTCTTTTTGTTAAATTCATATTATAAAAATAATTTAAATAATAATATTATATAACAATAAAAATTATTTTTTTCATATAAGTCATATTTTGAATTTAAAAAAACAATTATGAATTAATAAAACATTTAAAAGTTTCACATATAATATTTTTGATTAATAATATCATTTAATAGATATTCAAATTAGATGTATATATACATATATAGTGATGTTAAAATTAAACTATATACCATTTAAAAATGCATAAATATTTGATACCAAAATTGCATTGAACAAGTATTGAAAACTTAATATTTTAATGACAAACTTGGAATTTTTTTTAAACGATGATGAATTACTGTAAATATTAAATCTCTCACATTAAAAATGATGTTATCGATGGTTTAAAATTTTTGTTATAAAAATATACAAATGATCATAAAATCATGTAAGTGTAAATTTTCATTTATTAGATAGCCAAATTATATATATATATATATATATATGTGTGTGTGTGTGTGTGTGCGCGCGTGCGTGTTTAATGTTATTTATTACTTAGATTTACTTATATAAAGTGATTATAAATAAAATAAAAATGATTATTTTATTTAACTGTTAGCGATTAATTAATTGTATATATAAGAGTTATATATTTCTAAATTATTCAATAAATATATTTATTATTTTATAATATATGAAAAATAAAAAATAAAAAATAACACATAAAATAAATAAATAAATAAATAAATAAATAAATATATATATATAAACTGCGTCCCTCGAAACCGAGTATATATATATATATATATAAAGCATTCAAAATGACTTAGTCAACCTATAAATTCTTTAGATTCCTGCTTCTGTGTTTATCTGAAGCATACGTGATCTATGCTACTATCAATCGATTCTAAAATAAGCTTTCAAAAAAAAATCACACAAAAATGACCATAATATGTTTTACTTAAAATGTAAAAGACTTTTATACTTTTATTTATAGATATATAAATGATTATTCAAATAAAAAGTTATATAGTTTTGAACTCGAACTTTTTATAATTATTTTTTTTCTCTTTTTCAAAATTTTATTTTGCAATTCAAAATTCTTTTTGAAACTATTTTATAATTTTTATTTCAAAATTTAAGTATTTTTGAAACCCATGGCCCCCAACCACTCGCCCGAGACCAGCAAACAAAAAACAACAAAATCTTTTTCCAGATTTAAAAGTGGATGCTCTCATCAATTCTGACACGCGTAAACATGGAGGCTGTTCGGGAATTTGTAGACCCTCTGGATGTGAAAATCATAGAGAGTATACCTCTCAGTAGGGGACATTTGGAAGATCGGGATGGTTGGCATTTCACCAAAAATGGAAAATATACGGTCAAATCCGGTTATCAAGTCGAGCGGATATACCCGGATGGAGGAAGAAAAATTAAGGTGTATGGACCCACAGTGGATATTTTGAAGGCTCAATGTTGGAGAGTACAGTGTTCTCCTAAATTAAGACATTTTATGTGGCAATTATTATCCGGATGTATTGCTGTCCGGAAAAATTTACAAGCAAGGGGGATACTTGGGAAGTTGGGATGTGATAGATGTGGAGCTGCGGAGGAAACAATAAATCACGTCTTTTTTGAATGCCCCCGGCTCGCCAAATTTGGGCTTTGTCCAGGATTCCGCTGGATCCCAGGACTTTTCCGATGGCTTCTCTCTTTGCTAATATGGATCATCTTTTTTGGAGGGTAATACCGAAGATGACGGATCATCACTATGCATGGATACTTTGGTACATTTGGAAAGCGCGAAATAGTAAAGTATTTAGTAATTTGGATATAGATCCGAAGGATACACTAAACCTGGCAGAAACAAAGGCAATTCTATGGAAAGAGGCACAAATAAAGAATTCCCCAATTGTAACTCAGCAAATGGAAGAACTAAGTCTGCCAAGCATTCCAGGGAGATGGTGCTTTGTAGATGGCTCATGGAAAGACAATGATAGCTACGATGGACAGGGTTGGTATAGCACCCTAGAGGGTTTTGTGGGATTGATGGGGGCAAGGAATGTCCGAGCAAGCTTGTCACCACTCCACTCCGAAGTGGAGGCACTTATTTGGGCAATGGAAAGTATGAGGAATTTAATGCAATACAACATCACCTTTGCAACGGATTTTTCTCAATTGGTGAAGATGGTTTCGGAACCAGAGGAATGGCCCGCCTTTGCAAACTATTTACAAGATATCAAGACGTTACAAGAAGGCTTTACCAGCTCGAAGATACTTCATGTACCAAGAACTTTGAACTCCAGGGCGGACAGTCTAGCACGATGTGTCAGAACTCAGCCGTCCTTCGTCGTTCACATGGATACAGAGCTACCGGTTTGGTTTACAGGGTCTATATGAGTCTGTAATATTCGATGTAAAAAAAAAAAGTATTTTTGAAACTGAAAGTTAAGTAGTTTTTAGAAAAAAAACTTAAACCCACCCACTCCAAAGGCTACTTCTCGAATTTAAACCATAAATCTAAATTATTTAAACCTTGAGATATAATTGTCTATTTACATGTTTAATAAAGAATTTTGGTTGTTTTAATTCTTTTGAATTGTATATGATAAAAACTGGTTAAAGGTTCTCATAGAAAAAGTCTCTAGTGGGTTTTTCTTAAAAACCGATTTACAAAACAATTTTGACAACATTAGCTATTGTTAACACATTAGTTTTAATTAACGTGTGGTTAAATTGTGAAAAAATCGCTCACCCTAAGACAAACACTCTTAAATCGATTGAGACCTAATTCAAGTTAGATTAATTCAAATTTAGAACCCTAATATGTTCCAACATCTCTTATTGTACAAACTATGTTCTTTTTCTTCTTCTCGCTTTGATTCCCTTTTACATCGCTTCAAATTGTAGTCAATTTACAGATCACGAAAAACAAAGAAAATTAGATAACTCTAAAGAGTTTCAGATTTTGAAATTAGTTTGGTGTTATGTGTTAATGATTATTATTCTTCTTTTGATTACAGTGATAATCTGTCAATCAAGATTAATTTAAACTACAAAATCGTAACGAAGAAAAAAAACAAACAATATAACCTATTAGGATAATTTTAAAGGAATTTTTCTTTCATAGTTTACTTTGTGTTTAATTAAACACTAACATCATTCTCACTTATGTCAAAATAATTGACACAGTCTGAATTCTCTTAAACATAATTGATGTCGTTTAAATCGATATATAAAATTTGCAAATTTCAAAAGTTTGTGTATTTATTGAGAAACAAGAATTAGTTCATGTATTAAACGGTGATCCAAAATAGTTCATGTATTTATTAGCAAATAAAAACTAGTTTGTCTATTTTAAGGAATTTTCTTTCACAATTTACCACGTGCTTAATTAAACACTAACGACGTTGCCAACTTCCGTCAAACTTACAATCGTCTAATTTGATGCGTAAGTTCTAAGAATTTCAAAAGTTCATGTATTTAATAGATAACGAAAATTAGTTCATGTATTAAATTGATATCACTCAAATTATTCTAAGGAGTGAATTACACTCATCAAAAGAGATCAATTATAGTACTTAGGGATCGAATCCACAAGAAGCTAGGGAACCAAATAAATCTAATGTTAATGAATAAGACCAGGTTGGTTTATGATTTTTTTAAGTAAATATCAGTGTCGTAATCCTAATTGAGCAAGGCAGTTTCTCTACTAAATTGATTGAGGGTTGAAATTTAATTGGAAAGATGCTAGACTTAGGGTTTTTATTCAGGTATCACGGATTATAATCCTATAGGTGCTAAATAGCTGAGACTAATTAACAACAAACCAATCAGCTTTCACCTTTCTGTATGAGACTATTAACTAGATCTATTGACCCAAACAAGGATTGTTGTTCGATCAATAGCAATGTCGATCGATTATTTAGAGGAATATCGATCAATACACCTTTCACTTTGTCGATCGATTATCCTTTTGGGAATATTTATTGATGCGCTACTAGTTAAGAATTATGTGCGGGTTAAACAATGCTAACTAAGGCTCCTAGATCAATTTCCACTTTGTTTTAGCAAATCTTAGCTTAACAGAATAGATTCAGGACAATATTGTTTAAAGGTTGCTCAAAAATCGAAATTCTTTAGATCAAGTTTCTAGGTAGAAATTCTAGAACATAAGCATTAAAAAAATTTTATTAATAAATATCACAAGTAGAAATCTTATAGTTGGGGCTAATCTCCTTAACCTATTTATACCATAAACCTAACAAGTGAACTATTCGGACATGGCTAAGCAGTTCATAACACAAGCAAGCTAAATAAACTACATAATAAATAGATAGATAATAATGGAGTTCTAATCACAAATCTCTCTGAATCTTCTCTGCAAGTTTAAAAATCCTAAAAACCTTTTGTTGTGAAAAGTACGAATACAAGAAAGCTCTATTTTCTAAAACACCATGACAAAGTGTAAATACTTAGGTTAAAACTCATCAGGGGTAATCTTGTAATTGGGTGAAATGTTGGGCCTCAAGTCGGTTGGGTCACGAACTGGCCTTGCGCGCTTCGGTATAGATCGATATCACAGAGTGTGAATCGATCAATTATAATCACTTCGTGTTGGTCGATATCCAACTCGGATGATTTCTCTAATTATCTCCAAAATGCTCCAAAAACACCACTTCCTTCCATAGTACTTCTGAACCTATAAATATGCTGAAAAGACTCTAAAATATAGTAATTAGATATTAAAACACTCATATATCATGGATAAAAGTGGGTCAAATCCATGGTATATAAACTCCCCCACACTTACCATTTTACTTGTCTTCAGGCAAAACAAACATGCAGTCTCTCTGAAAGACGTTTGAAAACAACAAAGACTCACATATATAAAACATTGAAATCATCACCTCTACAATATTCCAATCCACATCTAAGAAAATGACAAAAGCACATTATACCATATCTTAGCTTAGCAACCAAATTCATCTAACCAGCAGCAATTTAGCAAATACTATCTGACAGTCCCCTCAACCAATCTCATTTCTTAACATAAATAAAAGTGCATGCTTTACCTTGGGAGTATCAATTAAAGGATACATGGACTCTTACTCAAACATGAATCTGAGTAAACATGTAATCTTACTATAGTTTCTTTTCTCCCTATATCCCTCTTCCTGAATCTTTTTTTTAGAACTCAATGAAAATAAACAGAGAACATGTGCTAATGCATTCCATCTTGTTCATCTTATTAGTTTTTCTGGATATGTAACTTTTTCTTCTTTTATTTTGACAAAGATTTAGGCAAATAATGGGGTCATAGGTAATTTACCTACCCGTCGCTTCCATTGATGTATGATGATCCCTTTGAATTAGAATAGTGGGGTCATTGGTAATGTACCTAACCCTCTGCATCTCAGGAAATCATCTCAATCTTTTCTTTTTTAGATGCTGAAGAGAGAAGAGAAGAAAACCAAAAATTTACAGACATATACCTTTAAGACTTGAAAGAGGAATCTGAACCAATGTATACCAAGCCTCAAGACAAGCAGTTATGTCCAGTTTAGTGTTGGAGGTCAGTTTAGGTTCTTTCAAACAATCTAAGCATGTGTGGATAGTTGACAGGTTGATCCACTTTAGCATATTTGGTACTATCTGTAATCAGTAAAGCTTGAATGATGCTAAAGATTAGTTAGATAACAAGGAAAAATCAATAAGTTCATTGTCTCATTCTTGAACTCAATAAAAGCTTTTTGACAAAAACTTTAATAAGACTCATAAATAAACTTAATATCAGTAAACATCCCTCATGCTTAAAATTACACTATCTAAGTGTGAATCCGTCAGAGTTCGAACGATATACCAGACCGGACTGAATATCAATTGATGTACAAATGGATGCATCGATCATAGAAAGTGATGTCGTGTCTATCGTTATCGACGTGTCCTAGTCGGTCGACATGGTGATAATCTTTCTACTTGTATCTTTTTTTTGAACCTGCAAAAACAATGAAAAATGAATACTAATAGAATAGAAAACCAAATATAAATACCTAATAGTAGGTTGTTTCCCACTCATCGCTTTGTTATAGTCATTTAGCTTAATTTTGGGGGTATTGGAGCTAGTGAGTGAAAAAGACACATATAAACTTCCTTTTTTACTTCATTCATCTATGTAATTTTCTATTGTCTTTTTTTTTGTCATCAACATAAATAAACTCTATGAAAATTCTGCAAACCAAACTGGTAGTTCCGTAATACATATGAACGACGAAAGACAATTTCTTCCTAGCACTCCGCGCCAAACTGTATGCCCTTGAATTCAACGTTCGGGGAATATGAACAATCTATAAGTGGTTGAAACTTTCTAGTAGAACCTTTAAGTCTTCCAAAAAATTCGCAAAGCCTGGTTATTCTTCTAGTGCATAAACCATCTTCACTAATTAGATACAATCCGTCGCAAAAGTAACATGTTACTGACGTAAGTTCCTCATACTCTCCATTGCCCATATGAGGGCTTCAATTTCCGAGTGTAATGGCAAGAGGCTTTCTCTCGTGTTCCTTGCTCCCACTAGTCCCTCATAACCTTGTAACTTTCGAACGTTTCGGAATTGGAATCTCTTGGAAACTTGTAGCAATAAAGTCGATAAAAACTTATAGTTCCAATTTAGAAACTTCCAGTTCCTCCGATGTAGTTTACATCTTCTTCAAACTCATCATCTACAGCTTCAGTTCCTCAGCTGAGCAGACTTGCTTTCTAAGTAGCTTGTTAACTACATCCAACTTAGCTTTCAGCTCCTCCAATTGTTCATTTTCTAGAGCTGCAACAGACCTTTTAGAGTCAGTGTGTTTTGGTGCTGTGATATCACTCAAATTACCTTAAGGAGTGAAGTACTCTCTCAAATAAGATGTTCAGTTGTAGTACTTAGGGAT
>JABAYD010000653.1:0-27682 GCA_014822095.1 Diplotaxis tenuifolia
AATAATTACAAATGGACAAACGAACGGGCCATAATCTTTTTTCTTTGGAGATTGTAAGGAGATTTTTAGGTCCAATGGGACACTCCAAAATGGTTGCACCTTTAGTGATAGCAAAACAAAACCAGTAAGAGTATGATGATTAGAGTGAATAAAAACATAAAAAGAAGGAAGTTAACCACCTTCATACAGCTGTCAAAAGCATCATTACTCTCTCGGTGTTTCTCAATCTTGAAGTAACCAAGAGCAATACGTAGAAGCGACTTGTGTGGTTCATCACAATCTTCCATAGATTCTGCATACAACGACAACAAAAGTAATTAAGGATTCACAACAACAGCAAAAAGTATTTATGGAATTTGAAGAATCCTCACCCTCCAGTAGATTTATCCCAACCTCCACATCTTCCTTCTTGGCTGACAGAACAAGAGCATATGCATATTTCTTCTTGTCTTCAGTGGAACTTTCAGATTCTCTTTTGCACAACTGAAAAGAAAACTAATGTTAGATTCGATCCAGAATCCATAGAACCCAAAGAAAAAGTAAAGAACTCACTCTGATTAAATCACCATCAGATTCTGGAACTTCCAGATTGTCACCGCTGAGGAAACCTTCAACCCTTTCCATCAAACCTCTGATCATCGCTGCCTCCTCACTCATCATCGTTTCTCTCTTTGCGTCGCCGCGTCTACTCGTTTTTTTTCTTTCTATTTTTTTCTATCGGCGTCCTACTAGGTCAAAGGTTTTGAAACCCGGATTGACTTTGTTAATAGTACACATTTTTAATTTTAGTGTCTTATAACTTTTTTAAATATAATAACTTATAGTTTACATATTGTAAATAATCAATTGTTTAAAATTGTCACATGTATTTTTGTCTGTTATTATATATTTATCTTATTGTATTTATTTTTAGTTATTAAACATATTAATATGTGACGGATTGTAAACAATAAATGTAATATATAGTTCAATTCTAATAAATTTTGATCAAATATTTTAATATGATTGATTGTGATTATATAATAGATAAAATATAATAGAATATTTATATTTTATTTTATAAATGATAACTGAATATATTAATGTATAATTATATTTCAAAACCGACTACAAAATGTGTGAAAATATTTACATATAAGTTTTGAAAATTAAGATCTTTTTAGATCTTTTTGAACAGATTTTTCAAATTTGTGGTTATTGAAATTATATATATATATTGAAATGAAAAGATATCAAAAGATATTGTGGTTATGTTTTCGGTTTATTAGGAAACAAAATTATATTATTCATGTTGTATATAAGTTATATTATTAGTAATAATAAATGATGTTAACTGATTTATAGAGATGGTCCATCGGATCCATTTTAAAAAAATCACACATGAATTAAGGTTGTGACTTCTGTTTTATTTTAAAAGAAAATGAACGTGAATTAGATGCACCAATTGAACTTGGAGAGAAACTCCACCTCAAGATATCAAAATTGCAGAAAATGAAAATGTTTGGGTTTAAAAATTTCTTGCTCGGAATATCAAGATAAAAAAAACTTATATTTCATTACGAAATGCACTAGTTAATCAATTGCGAGAAAGCATTCTAATGCCATTATTAAACCGATTTATATATTGTCTTTTATTTTATATTTTTGTACTTTTTAATAATAAATATTTAATTTAAATAAATTCTATTTTAAAGAATTTTTGTAAATATAAAATGATTCGGGTTAATTGGCAAAGTTTTACAAGTATAAGGTATTATTAGCAATTATTTATAAAATATATTAGTTTTGGAGTAGAAAATGAAGTAATACATTGGAGTAAAACCTTACTCTATTTTAGTGTTGCATCATTTTAAAGTAAAATATGGAGTAATACATTGAAGATGCTCTTAGATCCTTATTAGTGATTATCAGAATATCAGTTGTGTTTATGTTTGGTCTTCATCTATTGTGTTGGAAGGTTTGTCCCTTTTGTGTGTACTTTGTAGTCAATGCACTTGGCTTGAAACAGAGTTCGAAATGATGAATACATATATAAATGGACCGACGAATAGTTCAAGAACCCCACTCTTCCAAGTGTGGCTTATTCTAAATCCAGCTTCCATAATAAGATGTGTCCTGTAATTATAATTTTTGGCTTATAAGCTTATTAATCTAACAAAATTGTTGTTCTTTTTGATGAATTTGAACTAAATAGGAACTCACGTTACAAATACTGATATTTGAAAGCTTAGTTGTCTCTTTGATGGTGGTCAACAGATAGAGATACCTTAGTGGCTAGTCGACTCCAATTTACAAGATAATTTTTATATGTTCAAGAAATGTCATCTAATCAGCCAACGTTAGATGAGCTTTGGCGGCTAACACTGTTGCCGTCTCTTTCTCTTGCAGAGCATCTACGATGATGTCATGAAACCTTATCGCTCAATCTTGAATGAGACATTAACGTACAAAAAACCCTGATTACTTCTTTACTAAATGTGGGAACTTCCGATATCTGTCTCTCTAGCTTTACTTACTAAGTTTGAAAGGGGCTCAAGTTTAGAACCCTAGAGTCAAACAAACAGACCAAAACAACTACCTACGACATCAGAAAAGTTCATATATATAACGTCAAAGGCGCTCTAGGAACCAACACTGTCACACAAGCCTTCTTTGAGATTTTACACCTCAAATATATGTATTTTATATAAACCATTCTTGTAGTTAGATAAACTTACTGTACATATAAACCTAAAAACATTTAGGTTTCTTCTTTGCTGGTGAGCTTCATTCAAACAACATCTTCGAAACCAAGTCGAGCACTGTCAGAAACAGCCTCGTTCTCTTCGTTCTTCAGTTCAACTTCAAGCGCAAGCAACCTTTGTCTCTGTTCCACAATCATTCTATCCAGTTCCCTCATGCGATCACCACGTGTTTCCATTTTCTTCTTCTTCACGCAAAGCTCTTCAAGTTTCTTCTTCAACCAATCCAGCTCGAAACCTACCTCAACCAGATCCAAAAGTGTATTCTCAGCATCCCTTAGTTCCTCCTCTGTGAGCTCCTGAGGAGCTAAGCAAGCTATGTCTATGAGGTCAAGGAGGTTGTTCATGTAGGCATTCTTCACCAATTGGTTCTTCGGACGAAGATTCAGTGCGGTTTCTGGGTGTCTTTAAAAGATTCTTCTCACACACTCTACCTGAGAACAAGTTTGATGTTAGAACCACCAACCAAAGTGATCACTGTTAAGTGAAATAGCTGTTCTTACCTCTGATAGTAAACTCTAAAGCCATTGATCTCAACTGTTCCATCACCATTCCACATTGATACGATCTGAGTTTCTTGTGATACAGATAAGAAGCTTTACTTGCAATTATATAGGCAAATCGAGTTCTGGTGTTTTGAGGATTGTCATCTTGTAACTGAATATATATATTAAAGAAGATGCGTGCATCATAAACATACTTGAGCTAATTGTAACTTAATAATCCATCGTCATAATTAATAACATATGAATATTAATTGTGTCACACGTCAAGCTACTTATTTGGAAAATGACTGTGTACTATGTTCCCAATGTTCAAAAAATAGCTAGAAGGTAATTAACTAATTAGGTCCTTTCAATGCATAGGCGGGTCTAGACTGTTTTCTTACATATATATAACCAAATGTTTTAGAACATTGCTCTATTCAGACACCTAGAGACATTACTTTTCCACCAAGAAACTCAGTTACTTTTTTTTTTGAAACACATTCTTAGATAGATAAAAGGAGTTAGTTGGGAGCACTAACAGCATCCACAACCACCAAATTGTCTACAAGGTTTAAGGTCAGCTTAGCCAAACTATCAGTAATCATGTTCTTCTCACTAGGGATCCAAACAAACGAAATAGAGTGCAATTCAGAAAGCAATGTTAATTTTTTTTTATAAAAAAATCTAATAATACTAAAATTCTAATATATTATATGGTGATTTTTTGTTCTCATGTTAAAAATTAGAGTATTTAAAGTTTACTACCATCAATAAATATCTTGTACATATTACTTTTTATTGATATTGCTTTATAAAATTATGCTAAAATAAAATAAGAATTGTTATATAGATAAAATTTAATACTCCCTCTGTTTTATATTGTAAGTAGTTTAAGAGAAATTTGTTTGTTTCACAGTATAAGTAGTTTTCATTATTCTATGTAACTTTTACTTTATCGGGTATAGTGTGACGAATCAAATAATATTAACTCATTTACTATTGGTTTAACTATAGTTAATTTATATATCAAATACTATTTTAAAAATAACTAATATATTTCTTAATCTTTGTGCATTTAACCAAAACAACCTACATAAAAACAGAGGGAGTATGTTTCATAGATATTTCCTTTTTATTATTTATGTGAAATTCGTGAAACTTAAAAGAAAAAATAAATCAAAATTGTAAAATTCAACTAATAATTATAAGAAAAAGGGAAATAAAATAATTTTATTAATGACAATTATGTATAGTTTACAATTCATTAAGGTTAAATTTGTAATTACCACTCATAATATTAAAGTTTCTTATAGATATTTTTATTTATATTAGTTTATTTAAATATGGAGAACAATAAAATAAAATTCGTCATATATATATATATTTTATGTATATTTACTTTTTATTATTTTTGTGAAATTTGAAAAAGATGAAATTAAAAATAAAACTCAATTAAAATGCATTGAAAATAATAATTTTGTTTTAGAAATTATGTCTAATTTATAATTCATTAAGCTTAACTTTGTAACTAACCACTCTAAAAATTAACATGCGACTTCTCAAACAATATCACAGATATATTTGTAGTCTATATTATTTCATACTGTGGACTTGCATTTTGTATAGATGAATCATAAATTTATCTATAAATTGTAGATTTTTTTTTGTCACCACATTGGAGAAACTTATTACTTTTTATTTGACTAAAAGAAACTTAGTTATTACTTATGTCAAAGCATTCCTTTTTTTCCTAATGTCAAGGCACTCATCCCCTATACATTATTTGCGAAGTGATTTTGTCACATGTCGTCGTTACAATTAATCTCGCCAAAAAAATATGACATGGCTATTAAAAAATGACATGTCTTCCGAAAAATATGACATGGACAATTACATTTAATGTTAATTTATTTTTTTGGTAAACTTTTCAAAATATGGCAATAGCTCATATATTACATTTAGTGTTGATTTATATTTTTGGAAATTGTTTTAGAATATTGTAAAAACTCATAAATCATCTATAAAATAAATATATTCATATATAACATTTTAAATTTCGAATATTGTTTTTTTTTTATAATTATACAATTTGTATTACTAAACCTTCCAAAAATTACTACAATTTAAAAATAAATAAATTTCTAATCGTAAGATCAAAAGTTTGTTATATATATATATATATATCAATTTAATAAGTATTGTTTAGTTTATATTTTTGATAATTATATACTTTTGTATCATTTTTATTAGTTTTATACAAATTAATTTGATATATTTAAATAATAAAATAAAATTTAAAAATCTATCTAAGATTATAATTTAAATATACACATATATATTTTTAAATATAATCTTAAATAAAAAAATATTTTATTTTAATTTATTATTTAACTAAATCATATTTATATTAAATATTGGTAAAAACAATAAAATCTATAATATTTAATAAAATATATATTTTTAAATATAAATTAAATTTAAAAAATTTATTTATGCACATGGTGCAGGGAAACATCTAGTTGATTTTCAATAGCCAGGGAATTCACTCTTCGGTGTGTATACATGAAAATTTGGAAGCAGATGCTCTATTTCATATTTATACTGTAAAAATAGTGTATATGATATTTGATCCATACTTGAACTCTCTTTCTTCAAAAAAGACAAGACAGTATCACTACTATATAAAATGAGCTAAATTGAAGCTCAATAAGCCATGCCACCTCAGCCAAAATATTTAGAGCCAATATAAGTGCCATCTCAGCTTCTTCATTTATAATATCACAGCACAAAAAATATCAGTTTCGACAAGCCCACATCTTTAGCCCAAATCTAATGTGAACTTATCACTTCCATCGCTAACTGTTCGACTTTATATTTCCATTGTCCTTAGAGAAATCCGTTCGTTTTCACCACTTTCGATTATCTTTTGTAACTGATATTTACTTCATTCACTACAAAATATGGCTCTTCACCTACAATTTTGCAGAAAAAAAAAGATGAAACACAACATTTCTTATAGAAAAAAAAAGATGAAATACAACATACAATTTATCCTTTTCAGGTCTTCACAATGTTAGCGAATTCTGGATCAAGGTATCTCTCATCTCTCCACCTCTTATTTTTCTTTATATACTATACAAGTTCTCTGTGTATTTTCAGTATTTGGCTAAAACCAAATTAAGTTGGAGTTTAAAGTTTTGTCATCAGATTGATTGGAATTTCGAATTTTGTTTCGGTGGGTTTCAATTGATTTATGCTCTTATCCTCTCAAATTGTATCTAATTATTTTCTTTCTTGGAAGAGTTAGCCAATCGATACGATTTCAGGTTTAGGATTAATCACAATTTGGGTGGGGATTTACGGTTACTAGAAACGAAATCAATATCTACCAGGTTTTTATTTTCAGAACCTGTCGAGCTGATTTTTGGAAATTGTATTTGTCCAGCATTAAATCTCTGAGACCGTCGTCGCCCAAACACCGATCATGGAGAAATCAACAAACTTTCATCACCAAAAGTCAAGTAGTAACAGAAAGTCATTAGCCAGCTTCCCAGTCTGCTCCGACTGATCTTGATCAGCTGCAATCACATTCTACGGGTTCTTAATCTTTGCTTACATCATACATCACCGTTAAATCCTATGAAATTTCCTTAGAGTTCTTGCTTATTTTTTAACCCTTACCGTTACAGCCAGATGACTTCCTCAAAATGAAACTCAGATTCCTATAGGGTCATCCATCACTCATCACCATCTGCTGTATCCAAATCAGTCATTGCCGTCCTAACGTAAGTTGTAACTAAGTCTTAAACTATGTTTGCTTTTTCTCCTCCGGTTTTAATGCACAAATAGAAACTAAAAGCGAGTTTTCTGTATAATTTGATTAGTGATTAAGTTGAAGTAGGACGAGTATTGATGCCGACTATGCAAGAATCTTTTTCTGTAACTCTGTAGCTACGGGAGAAGTATTTCCGCTTGAGTCAGAGGTTAGAGGCTGCGACGAGTGTACTACTGGAGACGAGGTGATGTTTGAGATAAGAGATAGTGGTGTGTAACTAACTAATAACACGACTGGGAAAAAAATAAGCTGAAGGTGATTGGTGATACCAGACCGATTATTGATCCTCGTGGTAGTTTATACGAGGAAGATGGGGAATGATTACATCTCGGTCAGTGGTTTAACTCTCTTTGCATCCACTATAATTTGTTTAGAGTTCTCTGTTCTCATGACTTTGTTGTTGCTGGTTATTTGTCTAATGAATAAGAAACCCAAAGGTAAGTAAAAACATGTACCATCAAATGAATTATGGGCATTGTGTGTTCTTTTAGTTACCAATATATGAATATGGTTTTGTTTGAGAAAAAAAGGTTCATATAAGATATTTATCATTGTGTTTGTATAAACTATTGTTACTCTGATATTATAGATTTGAGTGAATCACTAAAATTTCATTAGTTTTGAAGATTTCTATTTATACCAAATAAAAGTCTACTGTGTTTGATTTGCCAGGACTTTTTGGAGACGTGTATAACAAGTGAGAATCTACATTCACATCACAAAAGTCTGCTTCAGTCGTCATATCTAAGCTGGATGAAGTGGCACAACGGTTGACACTGAGGATAAGAAAGAGAGAAGCAGGTTCTTCAAACTGGAACTTTTAAAAGCTGGATGAAAAGGAGTAGTGTCGATGGATGCTGAAATGAAGATACTTTGGAGTATCAGAATTTAGTGAAAGAGGATCTTAGGCCTGCTCTTGCAGATATTGTTAGGGTTTGGTAGAGACGAAGATTACGAGTTAGTGCCTGCTTCACAGCAAGAGACAGTACAACAACATGAAGAAAAACCATTGTAGTTTTGAAAATTTTGTTAAGTTTTAAATGTTAACTATGATATTAAAACGTATGAGTTTTGACATTTTCATTCGTGAAAAAGATAGAAAAAACCTTAGCAGTTTTTCAACACACCATTCACCATTCTTTTCATCTCAGCATTTTAACTTCCTCAGTTCTTCTTTCTCTCTGTTTAATCAACCCAAATTAAAGCAAAATCTGATCTTGATTTGTTTTACCGCAGAAACCGAGTAAGATACAATCCTACCTTGGGGATTGTTTTACTGAAACTAAACTATTTTTTCTATTTCTGTTTAGTTTTGATTAGCTTGGCTTTGCTGAATTGATCAGTGCCAATTAAAAAATATTTATTAAATAACATTCAGTTTTGATTAGTTTGTGTTTAAAAAAAATTATTTTATTCTCAAAAAAGGAGAAATTATTTCACACAAAAATATCTGATTAAATCATTTAGATTAAACATTTCATGAAATTAATTAATAAATAAAAGATTTAGAACTTTTATCTTTTAAACTTCTTTAATACAACGTCATATTTTCTTTAAATCTATCACTAATTTTATCCATTTAATTATTTATGGTGTACCAAATTTTTTTATGTTGACAGAAAAGTCGTCTTCTTCAAATTCTTTGGATAATATATACATGTATCTTCAATCATTTTTTCTTCTGAGCATGACACTCTTTTTAAATGATATATATTCAGTTATTTTATATTTATATTATAAAATAAATTTATATCCAAATATAATTTAAAAATACTATTTATATTTAAATATAATTTTAAGATTTATTATTTTGTATACATAATCCACGCGTAGCGCGGACACGAACCTAGTTGAAATAATAAAAGTTAAGGAAATAAGTGTAGAACTTTGAACTCTCAAAGTTGTTAAGGATTGGACAACACAGATTTTTACTCTGTTTATCCCTTTCTCTCTGTTTCTTGTCTGACACTCAACGTATTACTCGTACTCTTATAAAACGAAAACCACACATTTTTATAAGATATTTAGAATGTATTTATAGTTTTACATGAGACACTAACTAAGGGACATGTCTCTTAGAGACACCCCAATGTAAAGACACGTACATACACATGTGTAACTGTTTTGCAGTTACCAATTCTATTTGTATCTCTTTGTGTTGTGATACAAACAGTTTCCTTTATACATACATTTACTTAACTATATAATACTCCCTCTGTTCCTAAAAGATAATAGCTTTAGAATTTTCACACTTTTTAATAAAACACATTAAAACTTAGTTATAAATGCATAGTTTTCTGTAATTTTATATTTTTTATATTTTTAAACCAATAAGATTTTATAAATTGCAATCAATGTTTTTGAACTTCACAATTATTCATTATTAGTTGACAAAATTTGCATTGGAAATATACAAAAACTATCTTTTAAAAACAAAAAAATTTCTTTAAAACTACCATCTTTTAGGAACGGAGGGAGTATGTGACTCTTTTAAACTAATAATATAAGATGAAGACTTGATCACTTCCAACACTCCTCATTGATCATTGCTTCATCGTTACACCTAGCTATTTCTCGTAGAAACTCAAACCTTGTTGTGGTTAAGGGTTTCATCAATATGCCTTGCATCTTTAGACATATGACTGGTGCATCAGCTATCCACCAACCATGTCTCTTCACAACTTGTTGAATCTTTTTCTTTTTCAATAGCACTAAAGAGCATATGACATTCATCTTCATTGTCATCTTCTGATTCTTCAACACTTAGATTTGCTCTTTCACTTCGTCTTAGTTTACAATCTTTAGCTATGTGCCCTGGTCTATCACACACATAGCATTTTCTTTCATTTTCTTCACTCTTTTGTAGAACACTTCCATTCTTGTTTCTCCAACAATCTACCTCATTGTGATTGTTTCTTTTGCACACGCCACACCATCTATTGGTCTTCACATGGCGTTTGTTGTCTTGCTTGTTTCTCCTATTTGAACCAAGCTTTTCTCTATAAAATGCACTCTCATTGATACGTTCTTCTTGGAGACTCATGCGCTTTCAAGGTACCTATCATTTCTGTCATATAGAGAGTTGATAGATCCTTTGTTTGTTGAAGGACAGCCACGATGCTGTCAAACTTTTGTGGCAAAGAGATAAGAACCTTTTGAACCAATTGGTAATCGGACTTTTCTTCACCATGAACTCTTAGTTGATTACTCATGTTAATCAACTTGGTTGTGAAATCATTTATGGTTTCACTTTCCTCCATCTTCAGATTCTCATATTCTCTTCTCAAGGTCTGAAGATTAATCATCCTTACTTGTGAACTTCCTTGGAACTCCATTTCCTAAGCGTTCCAAGCTTCTTTTGCGTTTGATGCGGGAGCGATTCTCGGAAATATTGAATCCGAAACTGCACTTTGAAGAATCTGAAGAGCCATCATATCTTTCATCACTTGATCATCTCTCTCCCTAGTTAACGCTAGTGTGTTTTCAGAAGACGAAACTACCATAACTCCATTTTCTATAACATTCCACAACTTACGTATCTTCAAGATGGTTACCATCTTGATTTTCCAAAAACGATATGATTCACCATTGAAGATTGGAATAACTTGCTGCATTGTTGTCTCCATAGCTCTGATACCGTGTAGAACTTTGAACTCTCAAAGTTGTCAAGGATCGGACAACACATATTTAATAAATATAATTTTATGAAACTAAGCTAATTTATTTACATAACTCGTCCTTATTATGTTTACTTGTATTTTTAAAACTGTAAATTATAGTCAAGTTTTATTTTAAATTTTTATATTGGTCAAAATTTACTTTATATTATAGAAATTAACTATTTTCATTCAACCCATATCATATTATATTGAATTATTTTTAATATTCTAATTTAAATATTTAATTATTTATTATTTATATATATATATTAATTTACTTTTTAATACGTTAAAGTTTTTAGTAAATTCATGAATGTATGTTATTCTTTAGTTTTATGATTTATAAAATATTTAATAAATGAATTCAGTTACTTTATATTTATTAATTGATGTATTAATTTAATTATGAATATAAATATTATGGGAATATTATCTTATTCTATAATGAGAGAATTATTATTCGTTAATAATTTTATTAAATATTAATTACGAATTTTGTTATTTAAAACTAAATATTAAAAAGAAATTAATGTTTACATCTTAAATAAAAAGATATTAGTAAAATAAAATATTGGAAAAGGATAATTGAGAATATATTTTAAGATATCTTATTTTGAAAATATTAAAATAATAGACTGAATATAATATATATTTAATAGTAATTAAGTTATTTGTAAGAAAAAAAATATGAGGTTAAAAACTTTCTTGTATGTTTAAATAACCCATTAAAGTATATTATTAAAATATCAATAGTAGCATGTTTCATCATATATTAAATATTAATATTAGCTAACTATTAATAAATATATGTCTAATTTTATTACTCTAAATATAAGAATTATATTTTTATGTATTTTGTGAGGCTTTGAAGAATTTGTTTTTTGCATTTGGATTAATATATAGTTGTATATACAAATTAATAGACATATATAATTTTTTATTACATTAATAAATGAAATATTATTTATTTTTAATGAAATTTCGTAATTATATAAATTAAATTCATTAGCTTATAAGAAAATAATAGATTAGTTAGTTAGTTCTTTAATTTTAGGCATGATATATATTTAGTTGTAATTAAATTAGATATATGAGTATATAAATATTTATAATAGATTAAATTAATTATATTTTAGAGAAAGGACCAACATAAACTTTTTTGATAGTCCAAAACATAGTCGATAAATATTGCTCCTGTTTTAATAGTATTGATTTTCATCTTTTGCAAATATAGATGTTTCTTATATCGTTTTCTCCTTCTTTTTCCTTGTCAAAAAGAAATTAACATTTGTTCTAGTTCTTTCTTATTTCTTGTACGCACTATCTGTTTATAATGATGGTTGTTCACTTTATTATAACTTATATATATAAAATATAAAGAATAGTGGTCAAGCGCAAATCCAATAGTCAGTGATCACAAATGAATTTATTTAACAATGATTAAATTCTCTGTGTAATATTAATTTTTTTTCAAATTGTAATTCTGGTTAATCACATTTCCATATATAACAAAAATATTTAAACCCGGTTGAACCGATCGAACCACCAGTCACTCAGTAACAGTACCGAGTCGTTGCCCGGTCCGGTTTTCAAAACATTGGTCAAAGGCATTTTATTATTTAAGACTCTCTATCCCCCCCCATATTTTCTATATTTACCTGGCTTTACCCCCAAGTTTTCTGTTTCACTCTTAACCCCCTACCTAACCTAATGAATAAAATCTTAATCTTTAATTTTGCTTTATCTAAATTTCTCTTTGGTTTCTCCTATTAATATTTGCTTTAAGTGTTTTAAACTTTCACCATCACATATTTTTTTCCAGTCATCTTTCATATTGAAATTTTATTATTATTAAAATGATTGTTATTTGAAATTATAATTAACTTATTCTGTGGTAAGAAATGATTGTTTTTAAACAGATTTTTCAAATTTGTAATATATATATATATATATATATATATTGAAATAAAAAGATATCAAAAGATATTGTGTTTATGTTTTCGGTTTATTAGGAAACAAAATTATATTATTCATGTTGTATATAAGTTATATTATTAGTAATAATAAATGATGTTAATTGATTTATAGGGATGGTTCATTGGATCCATTTAAAAAAAAATTACACATGAATCAAGGTTGTGATTTCTGTTTTAATATAATAGATTTTCATCTTTTGCAAATGTTGATGTTTCTTATATCGTTTTATTCCTTCTTTTTCCTTGTCAAAAAGAAATTAACATTTGTTCTAGTTCTTTCTTATTTCTTGTATGCACTATCTGTTTATAATGATGGTTGTTCACTTTATTATAACTTATATATATAAAATATAAAGAATAGTGGTCAAGCGCAAACCCAATAGTTAGTGATCACAAATGAATTTATTTAACAATGATTTAATTCTCTGTGTAATATTAAATTTTTCAAATTGTAATTTTGGTTAATCACATTTCGATATATAACAAAAATATTTAAACCCGGTTGAACCGATCGAACCAGTCACTCAGTAACAGTACCGAGTCGTTGTCCGGTCTGGTTTTCAAAACATTGGTCAAAGGCATTTTATTATTTAAGACTCTATATCCCCCCCCTATATTTTCTATATTTACCTGGCTTTACCCCCAAGTTTTCTGTTTCACTCTTAACCCCCTACCTAACCTAATGAATAAAATCTTAATTTTTAATTTTGCTTTATCTAAATTTCTCTTTGGTTTCTCCTATTAATATTTGCTTTAAGTGTTTTAAACTTTCACCATCACGTATTTTTTTCCTGTCATCTTTTATATTGAAATTTTATTATTATTAAAATGATTGTTATTTGAAATTATAATTAACTTATTCTGTGGTAAGAAATGGTTTCTAATCGAGAGAACATATAAAAAAAGCTACTTATCTTAATTGCATTTCATATATCGAAATGATTCGATTCCATTGTCTTCGGTCAGGTTCCAAACAAACAAACAAAACTCAAGTGTATTCAAAATGCAAATATGACCCACACATTAAAGAAAAAACTTGCGCTTAGACAGAAGAAGTCACATGCATAACTAGGAGTTATAACGTTTTTTCCAAAACGGATTTAACATAGAGCGTCAGTTTAGCAAAGGTTATGTGCTCTAGCATCCATTTGTGTCCTTGAATGATCAGCATTACCAAAATACTAGAAGATATACTTTATTTTTCTAAATCTTTTTTTTGAAAAAGTATTTTTTCTAAATCTTGTTTCCTCCAACCCAATCTTTATCATCTCATCTCTTAGTCAATAATTAGAAACAAGCATTGCAAATCCATTAGTGTTTTATTCATTGTCGGAGATAAGCATACAAATACTATTTATACCAGTCAAGGTTGCAACCAGCATTATATCATACTAAAAAGAAACACACATGGGCAGTTTAATGTACTATATATATATATATATATATTAGTGAATGACATAGTACAGTGAAACTCGACATTACTATGAAAATAAATCATACGTTAAGTTTTTTTTAATATGAACATTTTGTACGTTCATGTCTGCTAATAAAATATATGAACATTTATTACGTCCGTGTCTGCTTAAACTTACAAAACCCGATATATTAGTATATTACTACCATATACGACGTTTTAAACAAAACTAATAAGGAGTACTATATCAATCTAAACCCATGTTAAAACTCATGGAAAGGAAAAACATATTGATACAACATAATAAATTACCGTTTGTAATTTCTCCTAAACAATCTACAATATACGTCCGTATTTGGCAGACAGTACTTAAAAATCACTGTTCATCTAAATACTAAATTCATGTGGTCATTCGTATTTCAATAAACGCTCTCTTCTCTTTCAATATAGATACCATTAAATATCTAGTCCGAAGGAACCACGTGCTTGATATACGAGTCACATATGACAAACCCCGTTTCTGAAATATTATTTGATGAACGCTGCTTGAACAGATGGTCATCTTTCTTTTTTTTCTTGTATCCTTCTTCTAATTTCATAAGGAGGCAGTTGATGTCATGTAGGTATTTCTCTTATTCGCCTAATGACCTCTGAAATGATCAAATTGTGGGGTAACAAAATGCTGTTAAGACCTTTGAAACTAATTATTTGTACCCACAACGATGATAGAATTACGTTTCTGAACTCTTCAACAAATATTCTCGTGACACTCTTTTCTCTCTTTTTTTCACTACACTTCATGGTACGGTTAAAAATTGTTCACCTGATATGATATCTAAACCTATGATGGCGGCTATGTATGGCTACTAGTTAGAGACTTAAAGATAATATGGGCCTGGAAATTATCAGATTCGAAGAGAGGAGCATTCATATAATTATGATCGATTTTGGGTGCTCTTGAAATAAACATTAGTAAAAATAAGAGCTGAAGTTGGTTACAAGTTGCATCAACTTTCATACAACTCTTTTCCATATTATAAGTTTTTTCAGAGGAGTTATGTATATATAATAAAGTTTCGATGACGAAATAAAGTTTGTCAGAGAAATGAGAGAAAACAGTTTGTGCGACGACATCCTTTAAAAATGTTATCGTCACGGACGAAAGGAATCGCCGCAAAAGTCTTCGGTTGAATATCATATGATTTTCTTGTCAAGAATATCATATGATTAATCCTCAGATTTTCAACTATCTAACATTTTCCGTGGCAATATTCAGTACTAGTTTCATAACTGTATTTCATATAACTTAGAAACGATGGCTGGAAACTTATTTATATCAATATTGGATGCTTTTAAAATTTGTTTGGCTTTCTAGATTAAATTTAATATTATGTATGACGCAGAAAATACCTAATATACTATGTGGATAGATTTGATCAACTTGATATATATATATATATATATATATATATCATGTACATTTGGAATATGGTATACATGTCAAAATTATATTGTGGGATTATATAAGAGAATATAAAGGAGGACCAATTTTTTTTAAGTGAATCGAGTTAATATTCTAAAATTAGAAAAGTAAAAAAAAATGGTAAGATGGCTATCGCCTATCGGGATGCATTAGACTTTTTTTTTTTTTTTTTTTACGGACGGGGATGCATTAGATTAATGAGTAACAAACATATGTGTACCTTGTAAACGACCCCAGAGCCACCTGCACCGAGTTTATGTGAATGTGAGAAATTGTCAGTGGCGCTGAGTATAGATTGAAAGTCCATTTGTAGAAGTCCATAGTCCTCGTTTGCTCCCATGTCCTTTGTACTTGATATCACGTTCATTGACAGATCTGTGTTCCTCGCTAAACACGGTGGTCCCATTCAGAAAAGAAAACAATATATTTATAGATATCTCAACTCTCAAGGCTTGAATTTAAAATCTACAAGGGAGGTAAACAGAAGTAAAAGTTATTAGTGATATATTCCAATTCCCTTCGGTCGACTCTGTTTTCTTTTCCAATGCCAAATCTTGACAAGAATCAGAATAACTAAAGCGGTAATTCCAGAAATAATCAGACCTATGGTTAATCTGCTTATGTTTTGCTCTTCCCCTGATAACCAAAAAAAATTGTAAGGCTAAACGTCTTATATATGTTGTACTGTTGTTACGAGGGTTAGGTATAACTTACGTACCGAGATCAGTTGCTGCGAGTCTGACATACAAATCCTGACCATCGAAGGTGTAAATCCGTAAATCAATGAGCTCATCTCTCCAAAGAAGACAGCCCCACGCGCTATCTATATTTGCAAATCCCGTGCAATTACAATCTTGAAGGCACCTCTTTCTACATTCTTTCAGTTTAGTTTTCTTGTTCACAATAGCAGCCTTTGTATCCGGAATCTTCACTTTCTTCAGCTGGAGAAATCCATCACCATCGCAGTTCAATCGCGTCCTCCTCTTACATCCATCTTTAGTGTCTCCTAACGCCCATGCCTTCCGGTTCACTGGATCAAAACCTTCGATACAGTTACACTTCGGTGATCTGTGCATATCGCAATAGCTGTTGGATCCACACTTAGCGTACGTATCGCACAGGTCGGCGGGTGCAATCCATAAGGGTTTCCATGCCTGTTTTGCTGTAAACTCGTGAATTTGGAAAACTAATGTTACACCAAAATTCAATTTGAGTTTTGAGTAAACATTTCCCTCCATAACTTTATAAGAATACGTTATTTCTTCGTTTGCTGTCGTAAAATTGAACACCATATTATTTAACTGCTCGGTTGTAAATACACCACTGCTACCAACTCGATTAAACAAATCGCTTCTGTGTAAAACATTGTTTTTCTCCGAGATGAACCTCTGTGGCAAGCCTTGAGTATTGATTTTGTAAATATAATCTCCTCTTGATGGATCATCCTTGGTTTTCCACGATGTAAGATACCGATTGAGATCGGTTTGCGCATCCCAACCTAACTTCATCCCGGGGATAAGAGTATCACCTGGATAGTTGAAACTCTCCCATAACAACTTCTTCCGGTTATTGGAGCATCTCAGTACCAGGTTTCCATTAGACAAGAGCTCGGCCATCACTGGAGATGCTTGACGACGAAAGGTAATATTAGTTGACCAGATAGTGGTTCCAAATTGACTGATGATGACCAGATTGCCGTCATAGACTTTCAGGGTTCCACTTGCATGGAACAAAGGCCTGTCTCGGTTAGCAACCCAAATATAATGTCTTTCTGATATGGCTCTGTACCACATCCCCAGATACCAACGACCGCCGTCATTATATTTGGAGCCTGCTTTAAAGAATCCAAGCTGGAAAACTTTGTTGGGCGAGACTATTGTTCTGTTGCTCGAAACTGTGAGAAAGTCGTTACCGGATAAAGTATTATCGAAAATCGATCCTATTTCACAAAGAAAGAGAACCGTAAAAGAAAAGAAAAAGAAAAATGTAATGAAGCCGACTGATCATCATCTCTCAACTTTCGGATTCTTGTTTCCGTCATAAACAATGTTTGAAAAAAGCATCTTTATATTCTGATTGGTATGATGGAAACAAGAAGTGAGAAAATTAGTTCCATTTATTATAATTTTAAGGTAAAATACGACTTTTTAACATAAAACATGTCAAATGAGAAAATCAACCATTGTTCATCTCATTTCTCACATCACATGCACTGTACTTCATATGATATGTTTTTTTTTTTGACAAAAAATTTTCTATTTAAAAACAAGAGATACGAAACTTCAGATGATATATGTTTGGGTTTAGAAATAGAATAACTAGAAATTACCTAACATTCCTTACGTAATGACTAGAATAACATGCGAAAGAAAAAGAAAAGTAGCATAAAATCCAAAATAACCCGTCGATAGGATGAATTAAATTTAAAATTAAAATCCATTCTTAAACAAAGATGAACCCCTAAATCCTCGAGCGATTCATCTATTCAAGAAGCTCATGCGTTTTGACTCGATTTCGCCGATAATCGATCTCGTTATTATCCTTCCCTACCACAAAAAGCTTCGATTTAAAAGGGAAGAGAATTTGAATCCCAGAATCTGATGAACCCCTAATCCCCTTTCTGAAATTCTGGGGAACCCTAAATCACAAGGCGATCTTGTCCTGTTTGATTTTTTTTTTTTTCCGTTAGCTGTTTCCTTTATACTGCCTTGGCTCTCTTCATCACATGTGCCTTAGAACGTTGTTGCTGGATTGAGAAATAAATAATAATGATTCTGTGAATCAACTTATATTGTAGATGTTGTTTTCGGTGGAAGTCCAGAATGGCTAAGAACCGTGATAATTGCTGTTGTTATTGCTACTTTCATAAGTCTGACTATCGTATACCTCCTGGACTATATTCATCTCTCCAGTAATGCTCTATCTCAAAGCTTTTGTTTTGGAAACTTATCACAATAATAATTAGCAAACTTTTACTTGATCAAGGCGTTAACCATTGTTGAAAAATTTGTGGTCCCAAGGTTCGAAAATGTCAATTGTCACAGAGCTCTCTGTTGCTCTTGTATCTTCTCGTTTCAGTGGCAGTTGTTTAATTCTTTAATGTTGTTGTTGTCATTATATGAAGTAGAAGACTGGTTTCTCTTGGAAAGTCCCACAGAATTGCAGGTTTTTGAGTCTGAAACCACCTTTATTTTCTCTGTTTTTACGATTGTTTAAGGAACTCATGATTGTTTTTTTTTGTTTGCAGTCTTGATTCACTTCGGAGATATGATAAATCTAATGCATGAAGAAGATAGCGAGCCACCAGGAGAGATATCCCAAGAGTGAAGTGTGTATGTGTTTACCAATGTATGTAGAGTTTTGTTTTTGTTACATGACCAAGAAGAAGAAAGATGTAACAAAGAGCCCATTTTTCTTATGCAGCACTCTTTGTTTCGTGCGATCTATACCTTAAAAACTCTTATACTTACATTTGAGTTAAAAGTACTCTTGTATATTTTCATCTCCTCCTAAAAGATCAACTATAAATACTAACGTGGTATTAAGTAACTCTAAAACCCAATGCAGACTACGCAGAACATCATCTGACTTTAACAAAATTCAAACTACATGAGATTCAGCATGATACATTGGTGAATTTAATTTTGGATTTTTAACATTAAAACTCCTCAACTAAATTTGTTTTGGCTAAAAACCCTAAACTAAGTATTTAACGATTAAACTCTCAAACTAGCTTTATTTAGTAAATTAAATTTTTATCTTCACTGCATGTCATAATTACCTTTATAACTGGTAAATATTTAGTTTAAGAGTTTTTTTAATTAAGCATAGTTGAGGGGCTGTACCATTAAAATTAAAAAAGCAAGTCTAAAATATAATAACATTATCTAAAATTTAATAACTTTATAAAATTTCTGTAAATATATGAAACTAGTTTTTTTTTATAAAATCAACATTATATATGTATAAATTAAAATGTACAAAACCAGAAAATAAGATTAGATATACATTTTATTATCTAAAATTTATTATTACATTTCTATAAGATAAGATATACATTTATTATCTAAAGATTTATTATTAAATTTTAATTAGATAAGAGATAAACTTTATTATATTTTCTGGTTTTCTACTTTTTAATTTATACATATATAATGTTGATTTTATAAAAGTAAATCAGTTACATATATTTATAGAAAATTTTAAAAATGTTAATTTTGAAAATTAAAGTTACTATTTTTTTAGATAATATTATTAAATTTTTGTGACCTGCATTTTAGAAAGATGGTTTAATTCACTAAATAAAGTTAGTTTGTGATTTTTTCGTTAAATACTTAGCTTGAGATTTTTACCTAAAACAAACTTAGTTTAGGGGTTTTAATGTTAAAAATGTAACCTAAAACATAATTTTTACTTCTTTCTAAATTAATGTAACGTTTAGTGTCTTTGCACAGTTGTGTTTCATGTATTAGAAAGATGGGAAATCTTAAGAAATAGTCACTTGTGAAAAAGAGAAAATTGTGACTTGGAGAAGAAGAAGTTTTACGGCTGAAACTAGGTTCTAGTAATTGGTAACGGTTATTGGTCGAATTTTCGATTCAATTAGAATAAACCCGAATTCTAATTAGCTGATGTCGCATAGAAGTTACTCTTATCAGAATCCGTCTCCGAATTTTCTAAGGTTATAATGATCCCCCTTCTTCTATTACGATATCACTCAAATTACCGTAAATAGTGAATTACTCTTCTCAAATAAGATGTTCAGTTGTAGTACTTAGGGATCGAATTCACATAGAGCTAGGGAACACAAAAGATGTAATCCTTAGTGATTATGCTAGGTTGAAACGGTTTTAAAAGTAAATTGCAGGTTTGTGAGAAATGGTAATTTGCTCGATTGAATCGGTTTTGGTATTAAACAATAAGGAAAGGTAGTTAGATTTAAGATTACTATTCAGATAATCAGGATTATAATGCTATATATGCCTAATAAGTTGCATGCATGATATTAAAAAGATTGAAATATGCTAATATGTCCTCGCGTTTTAGACTCGTCTATTGATCTGATGCCGAAAATATCGATCGATGTTTTGACAGCGATATCGATATATATATATATATATATATATTTGTCGTCGATCGGTTACTCTATACGAGTATCGATCGATATAGCTCAGATCGAGTTGATGTGGATGCTCACCAAGATCATAGATCGGTTCTCGCGTATCCCTAGAGGATCTTAGCGTATGCAAGATGATGTTAGGATGATGATTAACGAGTTAATTCATTCCAAGATCATATTCTAGTTTGCTACTCTAGGATAAACATTAGAGTTCATCATGATAATGAATATCACAACTCAACAATCTATAGTTGGGGCTAATCCCTCATAACTATTTGAACCCTAAATCTAACAATATAAATTACTCAGACATGGTTAAGTAGTTCATAGCAACAAGGTAATAATATAAATTCATATAGATTAGAAGATTGAACAAACAAGTTCCTCGGGATAAGAAATCTCTTTGTATATTTCTTGTAGATCTAGAATTCTATATCATTTTGCAAAGTAATAATAAAAAAAAGAACTCTGAATTAAGAATAATGCAATCAACAATTGGTTGTCAAAAGGTAAAAAGTTGTAAAGGAGGTACTTTGCCAAAATACATAGGCATAACTATAAATATGAGTTCATTAGGTTAAAAACTCGTCAGAGGCAATCTTGTAAATTTGGAGATGTCTTGGGCTTGAAGTCGGTTGAGTCCAACTAGTCTTCATACGCGCTTGATTGATTATCTCGATTCATCATCTTCTATGGATGCGCCATCGATCGATGGCACAAAGTGTGCACCGATCGATGTTGATCTCTGAATATCGACCTCTTGTCTGATTTTGATAGTCATCTCAGGTGAACTCTCGTTTAAGCTCTAGAAGTACACATAAAACATCACTTTACTCCAAAATGCTCATGAGTCTGAAAACATACCTAATAGACTCCAAAACGTATATTTATATAATAAAAACATCATTATACCATGGGTAAAAGTGGGTAAAAATCATGGTATATCAACTCTCCCAGACTTAACTTTTTGCTTGTCCTCAAACAAATACAATAGGTAGTCTTTTGAAAGAGGTTTTAAATAGCAGGGACTCAATCAAATCTTAACTTAAGATCATCACATCTACTTTGTTGCAAGCCACATCTCATGTATATTTAACTACAGAAGTACATTATGCCATATCCTATCTTAACAACCAAATTCATTTAGCCAATCAACCTAGCGATCATGTTTGTCTATCCCCTCTACTAATTTCATTTGTGCATAAAATAAAGGTGCAGGCTTTAACTTAAAAATATCGATCAAGGAACATATGGATTCAACTCAAGCAAGTTTCTGAACACACATGCAGTCTTCTCTGATTCATTTCTTTCCCCTTTTTCTCTCTTCTCTGAATCCTTATAGTTTCAAATTCAATGATATTGAGGCCACTTAGGCTAATCCTTGTACATCTCATTGACTATCAACATATGCATCTTTTAGAAAAAAGCGAATAATGAGATCGCAGGAGGCACTTCTATCCCTCGCTTTGATCATCCTTTTACTGTAGAATAATGGGGTCACAAGAGGCACTCATATCCCTATACTCCTCAAGAAATCATATCACTTATACAAAATTTTTTTTTTCAAGAGGATGCCAAAGAGAGAGAAGGAAGGAAAGAGAAGCACACAGACTTTTACCTTCTAGACTTGCAGGAGGATTCTGATACCTTGTATACCAAGCCCGAAGACAAGCAAAAGATGTCAGGTTAGGTTGGAAATCAGTTTTGGTTCTTCCAAACAATCATGAAAAGTGTTGTCATAGCTGACATGTGATCCACTTTAGCATCTATAGTACTTTTTGCAGTCAATAAATATAAGAATGATGCTAAAGAGTGGCTAGATAGGAAGTGAATTTTTTTTGAAATATCTTTGTCCCCTTCTTGACTCAATAAAAACCAATTTGAAAACATTTAATGAAACCAAAAGGTAGAATAGCATCAATAATATCCCTCCAGACTTAAATCATACACTGTCCTCAGTGTATAACCAGTCGGAGTTAGGGTATAAATAAATTATATATGACTAATCAAAAATTTAGAACGATATACCTGACCAAAGTTTGTATCGATCGATGGTGAGTCGCCTTCGTCAATCGTCATGGATAGGTTTGTGTCAAGCGATGTCGACATGATCATATCGGTCAATATGAATAGTAATCGTCTAACATGTAACTGAAAATAAAACAAGTACGAAAGTAAAAACTTTGATATAATATAAATAAGTAAGAAAATAGCTAACAGTGGGTTGCTTCCCACTCAGCGTTTTGTTAAAGTCATTTAGATTGAATTTGGAAGTATGGTGGCTATTGAGGTGAGTTGCAGGTACTTGTTGGGAAACAAGTATCCACATTGTCTTGCTGTTCTCCAAAGTTCCAAACCATGTAGTAAAAATGCTTTTTGTGGCTTCATCTCCTCTGGTCAATCTCTCTTTCATTGTTTGGACCTCATTGTTGATTCGTAGTAACCACTCCTCATGACTCTCAATGTTGAACTGATGTCGCCCAATCTTGGCATAAGCGTGTTATGATAAATCACTCAGCTATTCTTGTATGATGGTTTATATCGATCAATCTTGGTATACATCCGTCGGTCGATTCTGGAAGTTGTTTGTCGGTCGATGTGCTGGTTGGCATGTCGTTCAATGCTAATGGTGTAGGTCGGTTTGCGAGCTGCCTCTGAATTATTTTGATCTCCTTCTGAATTCCTTCTGGTGTGTGAATTCCAGTCCGTCAACATTGCTCTTTACTGGGAAGTACGTATCGTCAAGTAATCTGTACACTTCATCACCAGTTTCCTCAATAGTAGTGTAGATCACTTCACCAGTCGATGTCTTCTTTGGATATGTTGATGATGTCTCTATCTTCTCCTCTTGCTAACCCAGATTCATCTATGTATACTCCATATTCGTCTTTCTTTTCCCAAAAGAAACGACGAACTCCAAAAATGAAAGGTTTTTTTCCAAACTCTTGGTGTATGTCGATCGATGGAGGATGTTTCCTATCGATCGATGCTCGATGATCTCCAACTCTATTATCTTGTCTGGCTGATGTATCTGTAATGTTCTGCTGATGGTGCTGGTATTCTGTATTGATGGGTTGTTGCGTGAAGAGATTAACTGATCCATTGGCCATCTGAAGTATGTCTGTAATGTCTTTTGTGGATACATGAATGATTCTTCCATACATTGCTCGTACATGACCATCTGGATCCCTGAAAATACCAAACTCATCCAGAATTAAAAAGCTAAAATATGTATTATGTGTTTGTACCTCAGATGGTTTAGTGGTGGTATCGCTCGATTGGTTGGGAAACCTGTCGATCGTCTAAGGTTGTGCCGTATCGGTCGATGAGATTGCTTCGGGTTGGGTGTTTTATGTTAGTGGTGCTGTTTCCACTGCAAAATTCTCGTAATAATCGTCTGGCCAACTGCCAATTGAATAGTCTCTGTCTTTGGCATCATCGTGTCTAGTGTCGATTGATGCTGGTAGGGTAGTATCGAACGATGGCGGATAAGACCGTTCGAACGATGTCGGTAAGGATCTATCGATCGATGGTGAAAAGGCTCTGTTGATCGATGTCCCGAATCTGAGGTTGGGGTGGATGAGTCTATCTTCATCTTGTTGAAGAAATAAGTATTCTATCACTCGCTCCTCCTCACATTCTTCATCATACTCTTATTCGCTGTGAGTAGTATCAATAGACAGTGATGGGATGTAATGATCATTCTCCAAATTATCTATAGAAAAATCGCCGTCTAGAAACTCCTCTTCGATGTCTCTGAATAGTATATCGATCGATGACCAAGTATATTCGTCACGTATAGTTACTGGTGTCGATCGATGATATATGGCTTCGCCCGTCGATTCATCGTGATCTGTCTCGTACTCGGCTTGCAAATCATACTCTTGTGCACAAAAACATGCTGCCACGAGTTATGAGCTATCTTTCCTTGGAAACTTGATGACTTGAACCAGATTGTAGTGGATGGTTGGATCAATCAGGGTAAGGCAGGGCTTGTTTGTTTTTAGGTCACAAAAAGATCCAACTGAAGCTAGTAAGGCTCTCCCAAATAGTAGAGAGGTCTTGAAGTTGAGCTTGACGTCTAGGACATGTAAATATGTTGGAATCAGGGCATCACCGATCTGTACTTCAAGGTTTCGAACAATTCCTCCATAGTTCTGCTGAAAACAATCCACAAAGATGAATGATTCCTCATCTTCAGACCTAAATGGTCTGCCATAATCTTGGGTAGGATGCTAACTCCAGATCATGTATCACAGAGGGCGCGAGAAAAGGCGCGAGAAAACTCAATACCTCTTATTGAGCAAGGTATTGTGAACTTCCTTGGATCGCTCTTCTTCTCCAATGTGATCCTCTTCTTCATACTATCTCTGACTTGATTAAACATCCTTCTGATGTCTTCTTCTGTCTCCTTAGCTTTTCTAAAGAACATCCACAATCTGTGAGAAAAGTAGGCTTTTTTAAAGGGTTTCTCTTCAGGTATTCTTAGAACTATCTTTCTAAAGCTTATCATCTCCTTCTCATTAACTCTCCTTTTAAGGTGTTTAGGACCTTCTCTTTTCTTTTTCTGAGAATTCTACCCTCACTTTTCTTTTCTATCTCCATGGACTCAATAATATCCGCAGGTTTCTTCATGATGGATGTTGGAGGGTTTCTGGAAGGCTTAGACTGCTCCCTGAGTGCATTAAGTCGTGCGACGTCTATCTTAGGTAATTGCACTCGTCGATGGGGTACTGTATATCGAGTGACGGCTACTGGGGTGTGTCAGTCGATATCTTTAATACTATGTTGATTGATATTAGAATCATGTTGTCGATTGATGGATGATGTTGTCGTGTCGACTTCGATAGGGATGGGCGGATGCGGGTGTCGTGCTGTGAACTCTTCGTGTGTCATAATCTTAACGGCATTGCACTCGTAAGAAGTGTTCTAAAAGTGCATCGATCACAGCACGTCAATGTTGATCGGTCGCTTTGCTTTGGGTGATATCTATCAGATGATGTCAATCGATATGGACATGATCCGAATCCCATTGGACTCTCAGCTTCGAAATCTTGCAGCTTCTCGTGCTTCTCCACTGTTTCCGTCTCATCATCATGTGCCCATCGCCTCTCGATTACGGAGCCTCGCCATAAGAACTAAGTCGGAATCGGTCAGATTGGTAAATAAGTTATAGATCGTGAAAACTACTTTTCATTTTCTTATCGAGTAGAAAAGGAAAAATTCAACCCCGTTTAATTTTCTCTCAAGTCCACCGTCTAAACCTAAATCTCATTTTCAAAACCGAAACGAAAAAAATACCAAACTAAATAATTTCACTTTTTTTAGGGACGGTATGGTATTCAATAATCCAGAATGTGTCCTAGTAGCTTAAAGTGATCATTCGTGATAAAAAAACTCAAAAAGTGACTCAAACTGTTAATCTCTCACATATAAAATTGTTACATACATATTTGTTTTCTTTACTATATATGAAAAGAAGAGATAACAATAAGTAAAAAAAAAGAGAAAGAGATAACAATACTTTGTTAAATTTATCATTAATTTTCTCGAAATTAAATATTACTCTCTCCGTTTTGATTTAATTTGTCGTTCTAGAGAAAAATTTTCGTTTTAAAATAAGTGTCGTTTTATGATTACAATGTAAAATTTATTGATTTTTTATTTCTATTTATTTTTATATTGGTTGAAATGTTGTTAGGTGTATTGATAATAATATTTTTATTTAGTAAATATGCAAAATTAAATGTTTTATTAATCCTTGTACCGAAATCTAAAAACGACAAGTAACATGAAATATATGGAGTATTTATTAACTATATGCGTGTTATTATCGTCTTATCGGTTTTACCAGGGTCCCTCGCCGCGCCCGCATTTAAGTCTGTGACAATTGCAGTATTTTTCCTTTCGCGTCAACAAGGCATTTGCTCAAGAAATATTCATATTCTTCAGCGCATGCAGCTTGACACAAATCCTTGCCATTTGGTTTACTACAGATCCCTTGCTTCGAACTTCGTTTTCCAAAACAGACCTTATCAACTTTTGGATTAATTTTGGCAAATGCTTTTCCTGTTGCAATAATAAGTGACCATGTAGTGGTATAAAACATATATAAAAACAACTAATGATATAAAGACAAAATTTAGTGTTCCCTTGTAAAACACATTTGGTTTTGCAAGTGATTTATTTTTATTAATTTTTTCTTTTAAATAAATGTGAAAAATTAAAATTTATTGTATATTTTAAATTTCAAAAACAAAATGCAACCATATTTTTCTCTCCATATATATTTTTTAAAAAAAAATCACAATAGGATTTCTTAAAATCTTTGAGCACCTACCGTCAATCCCAGGCCAATAGTGCTTTACAGATGGCTCTTGAACAAAAAATATTATTCACCGTTTAAAAGGAATAAAATTTTGTAAATTATGTAATATTTTAATATAAAATAAAATTGTTAATATATGTTAAACATTTAGATATACCATTATATTATCTATTTATTTATGTTAAAGTTGCAACAATATATTATCTAAAATTAATTATATACAAAATAAAATAGAATATAACTAACATTTTTAAGTGCTATTTACAAATATGCTATTCAAAAACTTTAATTTTTCAATTTATTTAAGATACCAAAAATTCAATTTTAATAATAAATTTAATATTTATTTTTAATTATGACAAAATATGTTGAAAAAGTTATAAATAATCTCATCAAAATTTCCAGTTTTTTTTATATAAAATGATGCATTAGTTTAGTAAAAAAACAAATCAATCATATAATTTTTAAACACAAAAGTAAAAGTAAAAAGTTACCCGCACATTCGTGGGGCTTAAACTCTAGTTCATGTTATATATAGAGGTGGCAGCCAGGAAAAAAAAAACGCTTTTAAAAGTTAAAGGTTGTTAGTTTAATTAAACATAGACGTGGGCGTTCGGGTATCCATTCGGGTTCGGTTCG
>JABAYD010000659.1:0-21034 GCA_014822095.1 Diplotaxis tenuifolia
AATTATTTTTCCATAATTGTATGTATATTATATGATAACTACATATAAAGTATCAGAATATATATTTTAAATGAGAGTAATAAGCTAAAAATATAAGATTAATTATACATATGTTTGGTTATCTTCGGATATCCATTCGGGTTTGGATATTACCCATTCGGGTTCGGATATCCAAACTCTCCTAACTCAATACCCGTTCGAGTATTTTCTTACTTCGGTTCGGATTTCGGTTCGGGTTTTTCAGGTCAGGTTAGGATGCCATTTCGGATATCGGGTAAAGTGTCCAGCCCTATTAGAAACAATAGTTTCAACCTTTCTTGAAGGGAAAAAGGCTTATGGGTTTTGTCACAAGCACCACTCCACATCCTTCTACAACAATTATGGCTCTTTCCATCAACGAGACTTCAACTCCAGTCTCCAATCATGACCACCCTCTCTAGTTTCAAACCGATCAAGTGGTGCAGTCATGGGTTCTCGGCTCTGTCTTTTAATCTATGCAGAGCGTGGTCATCAGTTGTGCTATAATCATTAGATATGGAGAGCCCTTGACCGTCACTTAAACATACCATCTCACTCTCAAATCTTTGAGCTTCAGCACAAAATACAAAATGTAAGTAAAGGTGACAAGCTATGATTTCCTACCTTCATAAAATTAAATCTCTCAGTGATCAACTCAGCTCTATTGGTAGTCCAATGTCCGAAACTATGAAGTTCTTCTATGCACTCAGAAAACTTGGTCGTGATTATTAATTTATCAAAACCACGAAAGAAATTGTTGTTAGAAAAAAATAACCGGATAATGTTTCTTCGAGAGGTTAAAGTGGAAAGTAAACAACTATTGTTAAAGATAGCCTTCGTATTTTAAGAAAGAGATTTTACAGATGAAGTAAGCACTCCTATATATACTAGAGAATGTTGACTACAAGCTAATTTTTGAGCACTCTTTTAATCTTGTCTACAATTTCTTTTACACACTTCTTCTTTTGAATTTCTTGGGTCGTGGCTTGTGCCTTGATTAATCATGGGCTACTGAGTGAACTCAACAAATCTCACCCTTCTCGATTTAGCTGAAACTGTCGCCATGCAAGATCCTTGACAAGTATATTATGCTATGTGAAAATCAAAGCTTCATTCACCTAGCAAAGAACTCAAGCTTTCACTTCTGATCAAAGCACATTGATATCAATGTCCGACATCAAAAAGTTGAAGGTCCGACCATTACCAAGATTGCACCCAACTACTAGATGAACGTCGTGAAAGAAGTTGGATCTCTTCTTCAACTCTTTGTGCAATGAACTACGTTCGGCTAGCCTCGTACGTAATGCGTAGGCAACCTTTCATAAGATTCAATACGAGATTATAAAAAAAACATTTTTCAGATATTTTTCGTCGTTTTTGCTTTTTTGTGTTTATACGGTTACACATAGAATCCAGATCCTTAAGGAAAGCTAAGTTTTTTTCCATTATAAAATTTTGACGGTGTAAATTTCGGTCTCACAGACTTTCGCGAGTCCACAAAAACTTGAATCTTGCCTTTTGTGGCATCAACCAACTAAACTAGACCAAACTTGTTGCCCATGCTTCAGAGGCTTAGTTCAATGGAAAGATGAAGTGGAATGCCTTGCGTCTGAATCTAGAAAGGAATCAACTCGGATAGTCCTTGTTAATAATCAGATCCCATCGCACGAGAATAAACATGTAGAAGTTGTAGTGGAAGGGTTCTTGGCTTAACACATGATTAAGATCTTCTTCATTCTCAAAGTTAAGGAGGGAGCAACAATTACCAAGATTACACAATGATATATTCTTTCCAAGCAGCTTGTTCACATTCTGTTTTATTTTTGGAATTAAAATTTTTTCTATAAGAAACAAACTGGACTCGTAGATGAGAATTTCATCTGCCATATCTAGTAATTGGATTGGTTCATCATCATCCCCGTAGAGAAAACTTTTTTCTTTATTTGACACCATAACTCTCCAACACGTAAAGGATACACTTTTGTGTTCAGTGTATTTTGATTATAGATCACACAATGGTATGCTACATCATGATGAATCATCAACAAGGCCATGGTGCAGAGACTGCACAGAGAAACCAAAACATAATACACTTTCAAAGACAAAGTCGCGAGAATACCAAAAGCAAATGCGTATAACACAACCAAGCGACAATTATTTGATGTTGTACAGTTTGAGAAATATTGAAAGGCTTAAAAGAATAGATTTAGTTATTTATGTTCCAAAGTGTAATTACTTTTTCGTGCACGCATCCGTTTAGAGCTCCAGAGTTAAGCGTTCTTGAGATGAAGTAGTGAAAAAATGGATACCTAGCGAGAAATTATTCCGGATAAATTAATGCACCGTCTGCCGCATGGATGGGGTCCACAGGGCTGAGTGAGCTGGCGTGAGAGGTTTATTAGCCATGGGCAGTCAGAGATTTATAAGTGGTATCAAAACCGAATTTTAACAGTGTGGAGTCCAATGTAGGCTTGCACTAACATGAGTAACGATTTTGGGACACGCAATCTGTGAGATAGCGCGAATTGTAACATTCTTGTTTGTGATATATTCAAAATATTAAAAGAATTGATTTGACTACTTATATCACCAAATTAAACTTACCTTTTTGGATACACATTCGTTTAGATCCAGAGTTAAACATATTTAAAGTTGAGTAATGGAAAGATAGGTGACTTGTCGAGAAATGTTTTATGATCTTATGTGAGTGAAGCCAAAGTATGAAAAATGTCATGTGCTAATTGTTGGATCAGTAAAAAATCTTTCGAACCTCCAAAAAACTGAACGCACCACCGTTGCATGAAATTGGATCGACGAGCCGAGTAATGGAAGAGGGAGCTCCATTAACCGTTAGTAGACGAGGCGTTACAGATCTACCACTATCACCAAATAATGAACATATTAGAGATAAATCAAGATTTTAGTGGAAATTTTCAAAACCTAGACCCACCATCAAAATCGCCTTGTCTAAATATCTTTAATTGGTTGATTGGATTCACT
The DNA here is from genome assembly GCA_014822095.1 of Diplotaxis tenuifolia. Classification (NCBI taxonomy): domain Eukaryota; kingdom Viridiplantae; phylum Streptophyta; class Magnoliopsida; order Brassicales; family Brassicaceae; genus Diplotaxis; species Diplotaxis tenuifolia. The sequence continues at coordinate 3,019 of JABAYD010000659.1, forward strand.
ATTATGTGAAACTAGGATATGAACTCGCGTATTCGCGCGGGCATATGAATTCACTAATAAAACTTAAATTATTTTAACAATAGTAAAAATATGTCAATATCTAATATATCTAATATTTATACTTTTTACCTATTTAACTTTTTATTTTATTATATTTGTCTCTTACATTTATTAACTATTTTATCGTACAAAAAAATTAAGTGATATGTATATATTAAATATAAGATAAAAATAAATTGTCAAATAAGCTGAATCAAAATATTGTTTAAAGAAATGATATTGTAAACTAAACAAAAGAATAAGATAAACTCTTGTAGTTGTGGAACACTGTTACGAAAAAGACAAAATTTTTTGATTGTAAATAAATTCATACAAAAAGTAATTTAAAAAAGAAACATGGTAAGGGGATATACGAAGAAACCATATATGAATTTGTTCATCTATTATGAAAATTTTTTAATGGTTAATCTTTTAAAAGGATACAACTTTTCTGTTTGAAAGGGTTTAGTGGTCAAGCTTTTTAAAAGATGCAACTCTTAAACTTTTGCCTAAATGAATCTACGATCTCATACTCTAACTCCTACCATGAGATAATTGCCCTAACTGAAATGGCTAAAAAATTAAAGATGAAAAATATTTTTAAATCTTTATTATAAATAAAATATATTGAAAATATATGTTCTAACCCTATACTTTACCATACAATGTATTTTAACATGAGTTAAATTTTTTTTTTTTGACATGAGTTAAATTTTTTTGTGGTAAATTAACATATTGCTTAATTATTTAAAAAAGTAAAATATAATCTAAGTTATATTTTCAATGACAGTTGTGATAATTGAGAAACACGGATATATGAAAGAGTCAACCTTTTAAAATAGTGTTTAATTATTATTTTTAAATAATTAAGCAATATGTTAATTTACCACGGAAAAAAATTAACTAATGATAAAATACATTGTATGGTAAAATATAGGGTTAGGAAAGAAAAATGATGGTTATCTCAAAAAAACATAAAATACATCATAATATTTATAACCATATATAAAGTATATGTTGCACTACAGAATAAATAAAAAATACGACTTAATTAAATTCTCAAACCGAGAAACAGCGATTCAAATGAAAAACAAGATATATAGAAGTCTGAATTTGATTCACAAACTATATTGGAACATATTTCCCAAACTGGATTGTTGTTTAAAAATTATATATGTGAAAACACACAAATGCTAAAATCTACTATCTTAGACAAAAACAAAATACATATTGTTATTTTTTTTCCAGTGGATATAAAAAATATTATCCTTTGGAAAAAAAAAACAGAATACCAAAAGAAAATGCAAACCCTAATAATAATTGTTCCTTATTATTTTCTTTAATTTTTAATTCCAATATTCACAGAAATTTTGTTACCTTAGATCTTGTTATTGAATAACCAAACAAAATGTCTGTTCAATTAAAAATCAAATTATTAAATTAGAGAAGATTCAGAGATATATGTTGCTAAATGAAACGAAATAAGTTGTTCGTTATGTCTAAAATGAGTTTGTTACTAATTTTCTTACGGAAAATAAAATAATAACTTATTTTTCTAGATTCCACGTAGAGAACTAATAGAAAAAATACACAATTTTCCTATGTAGCCAGATTAATGTTATTTTAATAGCATTTTGCTACTCTTTATCTACTTTCTGGTCAACCACTGTAAATCTGTAATACATGCATCTCTAAGTAAATCATACAACAGTGAAAATATTTTCATAAATTTTATAGTATTTGAAATAATTGATTAATATATGATGATTATATAACTGACCAGCAGAAGGGTGAACTTGTTGATTAATGAAAAATAAAGTTTTCTCAAATATTTTGACCATTGTAAATCATTGTGTTATACAAATCCTTTTGTTAAATATGAGAACCTAAATTTTAGGTTTCAAAGCTAAGATATCAAAGATACAAATAAAATTTCAATAGTCAACATTTTCTATGATCAATGGAATAATGAATATCTATTGCTCTTCTATTTCATTATTTGTCCGGGGAAATAGATGGGCTATAATATTTTTCAAAAAGGGTTTACAAGAACAAAAAAAACATTAACATATGATATTTAATTCAAAAGATAAAAAAAACTTTAATTAAATGTTGATTGGAGTGTCACAGAGTCCATGCACCTTAACACGATGTGCAACAGATTAATATGTCACCAACATATGGAGTTAGTTATTCAATGAGACATAACTCTAGATTATAGTATAGAATAGAAGCAACTAATCCACAAACATCCAAAGACAATCAAATTGTATTCCATTGTTGCTTCACAACTCAGTTTAATAACACAGTATATGAGGATGTTCACAAAAAAAAAACATGGATCAAAGTTGATATATACAATTCAGAGCTGATAACATAGATCATAGAACTATCAAGGTAGTTTAGTACTATTGTTCAAATTATGAGTGGACGGAAAATTTGAGTGATAAATCACTTAAATAATACCCGAAGCATTGCAATTAATTTTGAAGCATTGCTATCATTTGCTAAGGGACACAACTGCTGGTCTCATGTTTAGACGTATTGGTTTGTTGTTTATTTTTAAGTAACTGAATTTGATCACCACCCCTTGAATGAACTTCTCCGTAACCACTAAACAAATTACAAAAATTCAAAGCTTAACTTAAACTTTCAAAGTATATTATTTTTTTATTAAATTAATTTCTTTAGCATACATTATAATTGGTTATTATCGATCTAGCATAACATATTTCTATATCATATATAATTTAATGGAAACAAGTACAAGCATTGACTTCATGTAATTAATATAACCGCGATATTGTTTTTTTGGTAGTAAAATATTTTTTGTTTTCCAATCTATTTGAAATAAATGGATATTTTATTGCTCAAACTAGAAATGTTCTAGGTAACCAGATTAAATAGAACAACCAATAAAACAAATTTTCTTTATGAAAGACTTTGTAGTTCTATTTAAAGAGTATGAAATTTTTTTTTGTGTTCTTAGCATATGAGAAATTTTTAAATCCAAAAAACATATATCTGCAGAGTTTGTATGACCTCTAATTCTATCGTAAAACTTAGCTATACATAAAGCTGTTTTATCATCGCGATCAGATCCAGAACATGGTTTTTACGAAGATATATTTGCAATATATATTATCTTGGCTTTGCCTTCTTCATTGACCTTTTCAGTATTATAATCGTTATCCTTTGCACGTGTTTAGTTGCATCAAATACTCCATTTATTACAAAGTTATCCATTTATCAAATTCCTTGGTTACATTTACCAATTTCGACATTCACGGATGTTCAATTTCAGTATAGCCCGTCTCAAAATCATATTTTACAGCAAATACAAATATTAATTATTTTTCTCAAAGAAACGAAAACTATTAATCATTAAAGATTAGTATTATTTACTCTTCATATAAAAAACGAAATGATTCTCTTTAAATATTGTTCCAGAACCAAACGCTCTTCCCCAGACTTCAGAACATTTTTTATTCCATTATTGGAGAGGGTCGTGGGGTGGCGAATGAGTGATGCCGTCACGGCCCATGTGCAATTCAGCAATTCCTGGGAGTCACACACGAAGATCCAGCTAGATCGAACGGTGATGAAGATGCCTGTGACAAAGGCATCAGTAACTCTAGCATATCTTCGAAATCTTTAAAAGGAGTTGGTATGAATGAAACTGTTCCATAAAAGCAATAAGATATTGGAGTTGACTTTTGTAATTGAATACTGAGAATATCTTGGGTTCAATGCATAAGGGTATCTAACTATGACATCAAATGTTGTGTTGAAAATATACAAAATTTAACCACCTCAAGTTGGCCTAGTGGTCTTGAATAAGCAAAAAACCCCAATACAGATCCCAGTTCTGTTCGATATACGCTGACCACAGAATAATTTACATCTTCTAAAGGGTACAGATGCAGGCTGGTTCCGTTCAAGAGAATTAGGTGGTTGGCCACGGCCGCGAATCACCCCCTAATTAATCAAAAAAATATATATATACGAAGTTTAGTATTTTGATGTCATATTATTTTTATCATCACTAACAATAATACCAAATATTACATCAAAAATAATATAATACATCATTTATTTTTTTCAGTTTAAAATATAGTCTATATTTTTATTATTTGTAATTGCTAAATAATTATTTATTACACTTATTCAGTAATATAAATTTAAATGTATTATAAAATGAAAATTTATTTTGCCGTTTGATAAATTTAATAATATTATATAAACTTTTTATTAGTTACTATTAAACCTAGCGTATATTATTAGTCTATATATTTTATAAAATATTAATGAAAATCTAAACTATTAAAAATAAAAGATAAAATGGTATAATATTCTATTTAAAAAAATTTTGAATTCTATTTACATTACACTACATTTGATAAGATGGTGTCAAATTTTGGTTTCTTGTTGAAGATGAAATTATACCAATTTGGTGTTTTTATGTTTTGTTGGAAATGATCTAATTATAAGGGATCTTGAGTTGTATGGCAATTAAAAAATTATAAATTATTCTTAACCAATTACCCTAAGTTATAGATATGTGGTGTGTTTTTTATATAATAATGCTCTTTTTCCTGTATGAACCCAGACACGTATAAATATAACATAAGCTCAAACTCTAATCAAACCTCTCTCTCTCTCTCTCTCTCTCTCTCTCTCTCTCCGAACCACAGATTCAGAAATTAGTCTTTGTTATGTGCTAACTTACGCATCTATATGTGTGTGTTGTCTTTGCTTTTCTAAGAGTCCGTTTTATTGTTTTTTTTTGTGAGGTGGCTATCTTCTTCGATATTCCTCTTCTAACGTAGCAACAGCTTTATAAAAATCCTTGAAAGCATGTAAATTAAAGTCTCCGATCCATTTTCTTCTTCTTCCAAAAAAAAAATTATAAGCGATAGATAAGTTTCTATTTATTGGCGTCTCTCTCGTTTTAATTTGTGTTTGGTGAAACTAGTCCTGGCAAAGTTTAAAATACAAGTAGTGTAAACCCAAATTTATAAAAATTTCAAATCATGTAAATTTCGTCTCTAGAAAATTTATTTTCCTTCCCAAAAAAACAAAAAAAAAACAGTAGAATTTAGGATTTTTATTCAAAACTAAAAAAAGAACCAAAAAGCCAAAAAAAGTTGGGAATGGCTCCCCCAGAGGCTGATATGGGTGCAGTGGCGGTGACGGCTCCTCCGACGCCCGGAACGCCTGGAGGACCGTTGATAACGGGGATGAGAGTGGATTCAATGTCGTTCGATCATCGGAAACCGATGCCTCCATGCAAATGCTTGCCGGTGATGGGACACATTTGGGGTCAACCCGACACGTGCTTCACCGATTTTCCCTCCCCTGTTGTCTCCCTTACTCGCAAGGTACGTAACTTTCTTTTATTCTGAAGAAAAGTATCCAAATACTTTGTGAAAACATAGGAATCGACGATGAGAAAAATAATGAATGATTAGGTTTAGATCATTGGGCAAAAAATGATGAGATCCAGACATATTATGGGAATACCCGGTCATACATTTATGTTTGAATAATTTACAATAATTTATATAAGCTTTGGAGATCATAATGGTAGTCATCAATATGATATTTCTCTTTTTTTCTTTTCTTTAAACCTATTATTTATATTAAAAAGATCATAGGGGTTTACGTCAGACTTGGAGGAGACTGTAACACGACATGCATGAACTAGCAGTCTCAACCAAAAGTTAAATGAAACTGGCAAATATAAAACGAAATAAGATAGTCGAATAATAGTAAAAAACAAACTTTATACACATAAAATACCGAAGATAGTATAACAGTATAAATATAACTAAGGCACCCGGAGTCTAGAACTCTGTAACTTAAATTATTCAATGGATTCGACTCTACTGATCGTATGAATTATACTCCCTCCGTTTTTTATTATAAGTAGTTTAAGGAAAATTTTTTTGTTTCAAATTATAAGTAGTTTCCACATATCTAGATAGCTTTTATATTTATTGGATATAGTGTAGCCAATCAAATAATATCATCTTTTTTATAATTGGTTGAACTAACAATAATGTCTTTCTAATTAGATAAAGTTGGAATGTCTTAATAAGCGTGCTTTTAAGTAAAACTGCTTATAAAAAGAAACGGAAGAAGTATTGTTTTTACGAGAGAGTAAAACTCACACGATGAATATACTAACTGATTGCTTTGACTGCACAAATAATTGCTTTATTAAAACACGCAAGTTGCATAAATATAATGCGGGGTATTTCCTTCACGAAATTTAAAATGCTCAAACAAGTAATTAGATTAATGTTCTTTTTAATGTAGGATACACATTATCTAAATTTTACGTCTATTTTATTATATTTTTATTTTTTTTTCATTTGTGTGAACGATTTATGTTACGTATGGTTTGGTTAGGTATTCAATTCATTTAATTGCTGTGAGCGTTTTCTCCTGTCCATGACGGAAGCAGCCCAACTAATGGATTCTTCTTCTTTTTTCTTTTTTTTGTACGCAATTCACGGCTCCTGTCTTTTTGCTGATACCAATGATTAATTTGATTATTAGAGCCAATAATTAACTGGTATATAAGAATAACGGTAGTATAATTACAACTAACTATATATGGTTTTGTTCTAGTAATCTATGATTGCTTTGATTGATTGTTGGTTCGAGAGGCGAAAATATTATGGACAGCTCACACGCTATAATAACCGTTGACAGTATATCAATTGATATTAATGAAAAGAATAATAAATTCAAACTGTGCTTGAATTCTACTTGAAATTGCATTTGTTATAGTGTAGAAAATCCCATATTTAAAATTAGACACAAGAAATGAAACTACTACTGATAATATTGGGTATTTCTTGAAAGGGCCCCTTCTTGAAATTAGGAAAATTGGCTGGTAAAATAATTAAATGGTGTGAGAGTCTACTTAATTTGACATAAACTTGAATCCCTCGGATAAAGTATTCAGCTATTTTGTATCAGCTTCAAGTAATCTAGTAACATAATTGTTCCTTGTTAGACAAGAGCGGCTCTCTCTATCGTCTCAATTCTCACTCACTTATTCATTACTATCATGTGTTTTATGTGTGATGCAGCTTGGAGCTGAGTTCGTGGGAACATTCATCTTGATATTCACAGCGACGGCGGGTCCAATCGTGAATCAGAAATATGATGGAGCTGAAACCCTAATTGGTAACGCGGCATGCGCGGGACTTGCAGTGATGATCATAATTCTCTCAACCGGTCACATTTCAGGGGCTCACTTAAACCCTTCACTGACCATAGCATTCGCAGCTCTAAGGCACTTCCCTTGGGCCCACGTGCCAGCTTACATAGCGGCCCAAGTCTCAGCTTCCATTTGCGCTTCATTCACACTCAAAGCAGTTTTCCATCCTTTCATGTCGGGAGGTGTAACTGTTCCGTCTGTTAGTGTTGGACAAGCCTTTGCTCTTGAGTTCATCATCACTTTTATTCTCCTCTTTGTCGTTACTGCCGTTGCCACCGACACTCGTGCCGTGAGTCTATCTTTCTCTTCTCAATTCTATATATGGACAGTGACATTTCTGTTTCTTCTTTTCAACATACTTGATATTTTGGGTGAATGCACAATAATTAAGACATACACTTTTTCCTAAAAAGTAACATTAAAAATATAAACTAAAACTAATTTAGCCAACCATTAAAAAATTATAAAACATTATGGTTAATTTTTAGTAAAACTAAGATTAATATAAAAATATCAAAACATTCGTATATTTTGAAACATCATATATTTTAGAAAGGATGGAGTATTTTTAGAACTGTTTTCCTCTTCATACTTAAAGGAAAGAACTGGTATTATCGTAAATGCTCTTCTAATTAATTCTTTGGTGTTTTGCATCTTTTACTAAAACCCTCAGAAACTAACTGAATAATGGGAGGGTCGCTAACTTTTTGGATGTCAAATGCAACTTCTGTATAGTGCTGTAAAAAGTTCCCTTACAGAAATATAGCAAACTATAAACAAAATTACAATAAAAATCGGTGCTTAAATAGATTGTAGCCAGTGATAGTTATTTCTGTAGCTAATTCTAATTGAATTCTCTCTTTTTGTTTGGTTATGATTTGATGTGAAGGTTGGAGAACTAGCTGGTATAGCTGTTGGGGCCACTGTCATGCTCAACATTCTTGTCGCAGGGTAAGTCCAAATCAAAGGATTTTAAAGCTTTCCTCATCATCCTCACACTGAATAAAATGTCGCTAGCTAAAACATTTTGAAAATTTTGACAGGCCATCGAGTGGTGGATCTATGAATCCGGTTAGGACTCTAGGACCAGCCCTTGCATCAGGAAACTACAGGTCACTTTGGGTTTATCTGGTGGCTCCTACACTTGGTGCCATATCTGGTGCAGCTGTCTACACAGGTGTCAAGCTTAACGATAGCGCTACTGACCCGCCACGTCAGGTTAGGAGCTTCCGTCGTTAAGGTGAGTGAGAGACTCGTCCACAAGCCTTTTGCTTATTACTGTTACTGTATGATTTATAAAAATGTAATTATATAAAAAGCTTTGGAAGCTTGTAAAGAATAAAAGGAGATGTGACTACAAGTCTACGCTCTATGTGTGTGCATAGCATCGGCTTATAAATCTGATGCGAAGTCGTCTTGTCATTTACAATTGTGTCTTGTGTAATAATGTACACTTTGTTTGGTTTGTGTTTCTTTGTTGGTTTGCTGTTGTACGTACCCCGGAGACGATGCTGTTTTATTAATAAATTATTTTGCTTTTGTGTGCAAGATTTTTGATTATTTTCTTCGTCGGCCAACATTGTATTAAAAGACATACCTGGACAGCTACCAGTGGTTTCAGCTCATTACAAATGGGTCGAGGCCCAACCTATTAATAAGTAAAAGCTCACACGTCTTAAGCTCCATCTCCTCAAAGCTTCTACGTGTTATATCATGTCTGGACACCTCTCTGCCTCGATTATTGAAGCTTCGGTTTCACCTACTTCTCCTATTTGTACAGAATGTCTTCTCTTCAAATGTAAAGCAAAGCTTAGTCTAAAAAATGGCTATAAAATAGATAAATATAGGTTAAATAAGTTATCAGCTTTTGTGTAATTAAGAATTTTGTTTTGTAATTTTTTGGAAGTTGATAAAAACTCGTCGAAAGCAGCTCAGGAGGAGTGTCGGTCGACACCCTGGTGGTGCCGATCAACTCTAAATTGTGTCTCTCAAAAGTAAGAGGACGAATAGTAGATTTGTTGGCATAGTACTCATATGGACAGTTGTAGTTATCCAATGTGTTTGGTCTATCAACAGTTGCAGCATTCTCAACATTAGTAGCCTTTAGAGCTAAATCATGGATTACTACCCATGATTATCAATCTTCTGATCTGTTACATTACTCAAATGACCCTGAGGGTCATGGAGGTTTCCCTTCTCATCTTGAACCCAAGAGTTGCAACCATCTTTCTCGTTTGCATGTTGGTGTTGATCAATGCTTCAATAGCGTCAATCGTTGCTTGCTCACGCAAGGTGTCGATCGACGAAGAAGTGGTGTTGATCGATGCTGGTTGTTTCTCTTGCGGATGGTACATTCAAGTTGTGCATGATCCATAATTGCAAGAGATCAATTACCTTGATGCTTCTGGTACTAGTTGACATGCACTTAAAAACAAAACAAAAAATTATAAGTAACTAATATGAAAGAAAAACCTAGACTAAATCTCTCCAATAAGTTTAATAGTGAATCAAACACTCTCTAACAACGGGGTCAAATTTAATCTAGTTCAAATTACCTTATAGTAACTCTCTTAAATAAGAGATCAATTGTAGCATTTAATTATGGATGAATCCACATGGAGTGTGGATCACACATTAGACTTTATATTAAAAACTAAATAAGGCAAACAATATTAAAAGAAGTAACTAAAGCAATAAAATCGGTTGTAAAATATATGGGAAAGGCGCTAGACTTAGAGTTTCAAATAGGTTATCAAATCTCAAATAGTACGATTCTAATCAGATGTCTAAATATATCAGACTCCAACTCAAATTGAGAATCTAATTATTCTAGACAAGAATTAATTTTCATTTGATCTGTTCACTAGTTTCCTAAGCCAGCTCTGTTGAGGTTATTAACTTAGCTCATCAGGATTAATTCAAGTAATTAATCATGATCTCGCATGTCCAAATTAATCATGATCTTGCATGTCCTAATTAATCTTATAATCAGGTTTCTAGTTAGCAATCCTGGAAACTAGCAATAAAACTATCACATGAATGATCAAATTATTCAATAATAATTAAGCAAGACATCATGAAAAAAAATAATGAATTACATTAAAAATACACATAGAAATACTAGAGTTCCAATCAAATCTTTGAAAGAGTTTTGTGATCTTCTCTCCAAAACATTTTCTAAGAATAATAAATATGTGGTATAAAAAATGTGCTTTAAAATAATATATATATATGTGTGTCTAAAAATAGGTCAGGTGTCTTTTTGTAATTAATAGAAACTTCTCGGTTAAAGTTGCAATTATGGAAATTATAGTCAGCTTTTGATCTCGTGAGTATCGATCAACACTTAGGAAACTGTCGATCGACACTCCTTCCGAATATCGTCTCTGACTTCTCTTTCTTTGCATAGCTATGAATTTTTTTTCTTTAATCTTAAAATAGCTCCATGATCTCCATACTTCAAACGTACATAGACCCTTAGGGACCCTAAAATAGACTTGAAACATAATAGAAAAACTCTATAAAGGGATTATACTATAACTTAAAAGTGGTAAAAACATAGTATATCAATAGTGTAGTGGCAATGGCACTTAGTGAACTGAAGTGGACAAAGAAATTGCTTGAATCGTTTGGGGTTAAGCAGCAAGCTTCGATGTCGTTGTATTGTGACAGTAAGGCAACACTTCATATAACTACCAATCCATTGTTTCACGAGAGAACAAAACAGATAAGCAAAATTGTCATTTTGTAAGGGATATATAGTTGATCAAGATGGTTTGATAGTCATTCTCCATGTTAAAACAACATATCAGTTAGTAAACACTTCGCCTAAGCCTTTATCAATCTGACAGTTTCATTATCTAGTGGGCAAAATGGGCGTTCAAGACATACACACATTACTTTGAGAAAAAAATATTTGGATAGTGATAAACGTATACAATACAATTGTATAGATACATTCTAGATTTAGTTGGAGAGTTCATGTTTATCCACGTCTGGCTCAACCTCATGTTGGACTCCTAACGAATATATTTTATACGTAACTAGGTTAGTAATGCGCGGGATGAGGATTATATATTTATATATTATTTACGTATTATTTTTTATTTTGTGCTTTTTTATATATTATAAAACAATAAATATATATATTTAATAATTGAGAAATCTATAATTATTATATATACAATTAATTTAGCGTAAACACTTAAATAATGAAGCTTCATATTTACAATTATTTTATAATATATATATATACACTATCTAATTAATGAAGCTTCATACTTAGAGCATCTGCATTGAGGGTCCAGAGGAGAGGTTCACACAGTTTCAAGAAAAAAGAATATTAAAATAAGAAATAGTGATGATCATGTCTCTTGCAGACTCTCTGCAGTGAAACCCTCTCTCCTGAGGTTCACCACGTGGCGGTCCGGGATTGGTCGAGTTTTTTTTTTTTCTAAAAAGAAAATCAGAAAGAAAAATAAAAAAAAGTAATATTAAAAAAATCAAAAAGATGAACCCAAGAGGGGTTCATTGATGTGAATGGTCTTACATGGTTTTATGATCATTAATATATTTTTATAACAGAAATTTTAACCAATTGATAACATAATTTTTAAATGTGAGAGATTTAATATTTACAGTAATTCATCATCGTTTAAACAAAAAAAAATTAAAGTTTATTATTAAAGTATGAAATTCTCAATACTTGTTCAATGTAATTTTGGAATTAAAATATTAATTATTTTTAAATGGTATATAGTTCAATTTAAACAACACATACATATACATCTAATTTGAAGATATATTAAATGATATTTCTTACTCATTAATTATATAATTATTTGTTTCTTGCTATAACATAAAATTTAAACTATTAATCAACAAATATTATATGTAAAAAATTTAAATGTTTTATTAATTTCTAGTCGTATTTAAAAATTCAAAATATAATATTTGATTATATGAAAAATATTTTTTTGTTATATAGTTCATATTATTGTTTAATTTATTTTCATAATATAATTTTTTTAAAAAATAGTAGAGGCTATAAATTTTTTAATCAAAATTTTCTTATTCAAATTTTTAGTTGTCATATATATACTATAACCATATTATGTAATTCTGTAAATTTTATTTAAGAAAATAATGAATAGCATTAACAATAATTGTATGATTAAAAAATATATTATATTCTTATATATACCAACATTCTTTTTAGTAAATTTGAGAAGCATTACGTGGCTACCAAAACATGTTGTAATGCTCTTCAAGTATAAACTATGGACCCTTGATATAAAACAATTAATATTGGGTTCTTTAATCATTAAATTAACTTGTTTTATGGTGGACCATGGGCGTGTGCCGCGCTTGCATACCTCTAAAGCCGGCACTGTATTTATCTTCTACTTCTAGGGAAACTCTAGTTGTATAAATTTCTGGTGTAACAGTAAATGGAATAACACATAAACATTTATATTATCTTGGCATAAAATAAGAAAGGAAAAAAAATATTTAACGTTTTTATACTAAATCTGTGAAAATTTAATAAATATGTGGTGAAAAATAAAATAGTAATGTTATTTTCGTAATTACTAACTTTTTCACAAATTATTAATTAAAATAAAATTAAAATTAAATTAATAGTTAATAGTTAATTGATAAAAAAGTTAAAGTAGCCCTTTCCCATTAGCATTATTCATATTTACCTTTTCTAAATAGACATTTAAAAAAAATAAGTATGAGAACTATATTAAAGAAGCAAAATACATTTATACCTATGAATTATAAATATAAATAATTATTTAAATAAAAAATACGTTCTCGAATTATATAAATATTTAACTTTGAAAATTTCATAATTTATTTTAAAAAAAATTCAACATTTCTATTTCGATCTTTTACAAAAAAAAATTTTCCGTTTTTTTTTTTAAATTCGAATATAATATTTGAAACTATTTTTAATTTTAATTTTAATTTTAATTTTAATTTTATTTATTTATATTAATTAAAATTCTAAATCTTACCTTCCATCATCATAGTTTTCTACATACCTTCTAATAGTCAATGATTAATGTGGTGAAGATAAAGATGAAAATATGTGTAATAGTTTAGGCCATTTCCCTCTTTTATTAACTTGGCAATATTTTCTTCTTTCCTTTTAATTTTTACCATAAATTGTCTTCTTTGGCGTAGTTTTAATTACGTTGATAATTTGTTTTTTGTGCTTAAATACGTTGATAATTTGTTTAACTTCACTTTCTTTGGTTTATCAGTTTATAACCTAAAAACTCATTGTCCAAAGAAAATAAAAAAAAAGTCAATGTAATATTTTAAAGGGCAATTCTTTTAAATAAACTATTTTTAAGTTTTTATCACAAAAGTAAACTTCAAAACTAAAATGACCAAAATAAAATTTTTAATTTTGAAAATTTTAAGTTTTTTATTTTTTTTAAATTTGTAAATGTTTTCCCCAAAACCCCATTCATCGATTCTAAACAAAAAAAACTAAAATTAGTTAATCCAATGGGTAAAAATATATATATTTACTAATTTGTTATAAATTATTTATGTTTATTTTGGTTATTTTCTTTTTTAATGTTTAAATTTGTGACAAAAAACTATTTTAAGTCTATCTTAGAAAATTTCTCTACTTTAAATTCATTATGATTTTCTGCATCTACATGATCACATAAACGTAAGCATGTAATATTCTTATTTAAATGCATAAAAAACAAGAATAAGAAATAATTTGGAGAGACAAATTTATTTTCAGACTTAGAGATATTTAATATCCCACGAATTCATAGTAGGGTTTCAGATCCTTTAGTCAGGACTGTTCTTTCTTTCTAGAGAGAGCTTTGTTACATTGACTAGAACTTTTTTCGGACTACGCCCGGATTTTTTTTCAATAAATTTAAGTAAAGATAAATTTATACATAATTTTATCTGACTATGTATAGACATATAGTTTTACTGCACAGAAAAGTAAAATAATTTATTATTTATATATCTAAAATATATTATAGGTCAAATAGATATAACAAAACACTAAAGGCAAATATCCAAAACATTTTAAAATGGGTTTTAACCAAAAGAGCACCTAAAGAGTAAAATGATCAAAAAATGTTTTATTAAAAAGATAAAAGACACTTATACCTTTACTTTATAAATATAAATAAATATTTAAATATATAGTAAAAACATATTTTCAAATTTTATTATTAAATTCGATTTTTTCCTTTTTAAAAATTTTAAAAAATGTTTTGAAATTAGAAAAAATATTTCTGAAACTATTTTTTAATTATTAGTATAAATTTTCAATCTTATTTATATATTTTAAAATCATAAACAATTTCACCCCCAAATCTAAACACTAACTCTAGATTATTTAATCCTATGAGTATAAGTGTCTTTTGCTTTTTGATCATTTTGAGTTTTGTATGCCATATTTATAATTAATTTTTTAGGGTTATTTTAGGATATTTCTCAAAAACTAATTAAGTCTTATTATAGTTCAGTTCCTCATCTTTACCTATTATATTCTTCGATGTAAGAATATGTTAGATCCTCATCTTTACCTATTATATTCTTCGATGTAAGAATATGTTAGAGCATCTCCAGTTCACTCAATATTTTATTCTGAAATGGAATGAGGTTTGAAATAACAAATGTTCCAACTCTACTATATTTTTCTCTCCAAAATGGAATAAATATGGATTTATTCCATAAATGGAACAAAAATGGATGTACTCCATAAAAAATAATGTTTTAGTTTTTATTTACATTATATTTTTCACTCTAAAATGAAGTAGGATTGAAGTAAAACTTAATCACTTATGAAGTTACTTTATTTTAGAGGGGAAAAAAGTTTTAGATTGGAATGCTCTTGGATTCATAAATGATTTAAATTTTATTTTTGTTTTAGAATCTGTACTGAGTTTCCATTTTTATTTGTGGTTTTATAAATTGCATTCATTTCTCTCCTGCTGGCTTATCATTATATGGTTATTAAAAAACCAATATGGGTTTATTTATATTTTCTAAGACATTGTTGGTAAGTAAATCAATTATATTCTATTAACTCATAATACATGGTTTGGAACATATCTATAAAATAAATATGCCTTTCATATTCACAATTTTTGGAACCGGTGCTTGCCAATAGTAATACAAGAAGGTTTCATCCGAATGTCCTATGAAAAAAATTTGCAAATCCAACTCATAGCACATGCTTCAGTTACTATTTTGAATAATCGAAAGAAAATAACATGAAAAATACTATACTTTATATTGCTTGGTGAATAGATATGACTCAAGTAAATACTTGAGTTCATGTAGTTATCGAAAGCAACAACCTATTAGAAAACAATAGATTATTTGCAATGGCTTGTAGCTTTATCATTAGTAAATCACAAAGCGTCAATCAAGGAGACCGGAACCAACATCAGAACGTTGCAACATATTTGTTCGCATCCTCTATTCTGAATATAGTCAAGAGGGGCAAAGGAAAGTTCTTTTTTTTTACATACTAATAACCATAAGCTGGTGGGAAAGTAGACACGTTAAGAGAGAGACTACAAAACTAAATATATCAACCAAGACTAAAAACCTTTGATATCAACCTTCATGCAAAATCATCAGTCTGAAATTCACGGGTTTTGGCAAAGATCACAGCCTAACCAATGAATAAAAATAAAGTACAATTAAGGTCAAACTAACAACACATTACAAACTTGCCCACAATTCATATGTAGTGCTTTATGCGTGGAAAAGAAATTTAAATCATACGTATCTCGCTTTAGTTAGTGTGGCAAGCTCCACTGGTATAATGAAAGCCACATACATTGTTGAAGCTTCCACGACGTCCATGATCCCCACCACCAAGCTGGCCACCATGCCACTTCTTGTTAGCCCCAGAGCATTCCATGTAGGGTTTTTCCATCTCACCATGGCTTTGCTCTTGGATTAGTTGTAGCTTATGACAACTTCTTAAACACAACCAAAGAAAGGGAAACTGAATCTTGCCTAAACCAAGTTTATCAATATACAATAATTATATATGTATACAATTTATGTTTTACAATGAGAAACCTTTCAAGCCTGAGTCCTCATTTTTGCCGCTACCCTTCAGCCATACTTGTACATGTTTAAAATTTGTTAGTGTGAAACACAATGTATATTGCACTTTTGATCTGAATTTTGGAATACATCTCGAGCTATTAATTGAATCTCAAAAAGAGGTTTTAAAAATATAAATATTATATATGGTTTCGTTTTGTGGATACAAATATGGTGTCGTTTAATTTACATAAATTTGGGCCTAAACAAAAAGAGTGGTAAAAGAATCCAAAAACTGGGAAAAAAATCAGAGAGATCTAAAAATTGTGTACCTTACACAACGCATGACATTGCACCTAAAGTTTGGGTTCTTCTTGGTCAATAATCTCCAACGTACAATGAAACAGATTTATCAATCACTTGCTTTTTGGAAATCATAAAATTCTGTACAAAACTTTTAATATCATAAGAAAAAAATGAAAAATACGAAAGGTCATTTGTTGAATGTTGTGATTTGTATTAAGTGAAAGATCATCTGGGTATGATGTGTAAACGCACCATTCAAGAATCGCTAGCGGAGATCTGAATGCTCTCCATTGATCCATATATTGTGTTCCTCCTCACTTGAGTTCTTCGTTGAAATTTTCCCTCGAGCTATAAAGTTGAGCAAAGAAAACTCTTAAATTTAGATGTCGGGTTATACATTATGAATCAGCGAGTGAGATCCAGAGGTGCCGAGGAAAACCTAGGAACTTGGGTATGAGAAGCTAAATTTTAAAAACTTTGTGGTTGACATAGGATCAATCGCGGAGGAGCCTTCGGTCTTGGTGTTGGACATGCGGTCTCTGGAGACTGGAGAGTGCCGTTTGAATTCCATCGGTGTGGAGGAGCCATCGGACTTCGAGTTTGACTTTCGATCGATCACGGAGGAGTCGTCTATGATGGTGCTTGACATGCAGTCGCTGGAGTTTGCGGAGTGGCCTTTGGATTCCATCGCTTTGGATTTTTAAGAGAGACTTGAGGATTAAAATGGTTACAAAAGGTACAAAATGGGTTTTATACGCAGATTGATGGTGAGGAAGGTGAAAGGAGGCCATTAAATGAGGAAACAGAGCTTTGATTGGACGAAATCGTGGATGAGAACTCGATTAATGACAATCAAAGCTGAGAAGAGGAATCAAAGAGAGAGAAGACGAAAGGTTGGTTGGGAAAGAAGGATGAGATATCTTAACCGTGACCAGTGTTAACGACGTATGAGCTAAGATTTACAAAACAAACAAAAGTGGCCCAAACATAAATGATTTGAGTCCAGGCCAGGCCCAACCGAAATCACACTCGACCTAACATCGACGTGGCAGTATGAAACTTCCCTATTGGCTGTTTTTTTTTAATTACGTGGACATGTTACCTGCTCTTTATATCCGCTTTTTATTATAGTTAGATTGTTCTATTCCGGTTTAGTTATCCGAATCACCTTAAGTTTGAATAATACAATTGCCCTTTGATTTCAAATAATAATAATAATAATAATTTGCAGAGGGAGATTGATAATCTTTTGAATCAGTAGTCAACATCACAATATTTACTTTTATATACTCTGTTATATTTACTAGGGAAAATTGTCAAAAAGGGATAAAATAACAAGGTTATTGTCCCCTTAGAACAAAATCAACTTTTGTCATATTT
>JABAYD010000667.1:0-14810 GCA_014822095.1 Diplotaxis tenuifolia
TTTTAATTTAACAAGTTTTTCAAAATAAGAAAAATATTAGTTTGTGTATATAGGCATTTCATCACTTCTTTGGTTTTTTAATTATTTTTTCGATTTGTATAACTATTTATTTTAATAATTTTTAGAAATAGAAAGGGTAAAAAGGAGAAAAAATAGACAAAAAAAATTATATTAAGGAGACATGAAACCTGATTTTTTGTTCTAAATTAGCATAATTGTCATTATTTATTTGGTAATCTTATCGTACAACTAATTTTTAATCTAATGGTTGATGGATAGATGTGGATTCTCGTTTTGCTACACATGTGGAGCCCAATGGAAGGAAAGTGGCTGTTGCGATTGTGAAAGTACTATAGGAAGATATGTTGCTTTTTTGGGGTTTTTACTGTTTTGTGCTATTTTTTTTCAGAAAGAAAAAAATGACTAGGATAACACTAAAAAAAAACTTTTGTCACAAATATAGCATTTAAAATAAAAATGACAAAAATATTATTTAAAAAAATTGCATTAAAAACATTGAAAGTGATAGTTAGTAGCACTTTCAACCCTAAACTTTTTTAACTATCACTTTAAACCTTCAAAGTGACATTTTTATTATAAAAAACTTTCAAGTTGAATAAATGACCTGTTGAATACGTAAAACAGGTAACTTGTCAGATTTTTTTCAAACAATAAATATTTAATTAATAAAAATATAAAATTTAATAAATAATAAAAATAAAAAAAATAAAAATAAAAAATAAAAATAAATGAAACTTTAAAAAATAAAGAAAATTTCAGAATATAAAGAAATTTTAAAATTCATAAATTAATAAAATTCAGAAATTAAGAAAAAATCAAAGAAAATTCACAAAAATTAAAAAAAAAATCAAAAGTTAAACTTTAATAGTAATATTTTTAAACTTTTATTGACAACGAGAATATATTAGTTTTACTAAAAAAATTGCATAAAAATTACAAGATTCTTTTTTAAAACAAAAACTGAAATATCATCATTGACAATAAAAATTTCAAATAAATCAATATTAACGATGATGGTTTCAAAACAATTTCTTGAAAAATGATTTTTTAATTTAAAAAAAAAAACTAATAGACGAAAATTAGCAATTCAAAATAGTTTTTTTTTTAATTAGGTATCCACAAAACTATTTTGAATTGCTAATTTTTGTGAATTAGTTTTTTTTTAAATTAAAAATCATTTTTTCAAAAAAATATTTGAAACCATCATCATTAATGTTTAAAACCATCATTGTTAATAGTGATATGTTTGAAATTTTTATTGTCAATGATGATATTTCAGTTTCTATTTTAAAAATGCATCTTGTAATTTTTCTGCAACTTTTTTAATAAAACTAACATATCCTCGTTGACAATAAAAGTTTAAAACATATTACTATTACGTTTGATGACTTCAAATAGTTAAAACGTAATCTTGTAATGTTTTAAAATTATTTTGAACTCTTGAAATTTATTCAAATTTTTAAATTAATTTTTAAAAAATTTCTTTATATTCTAGAATTTTCTTTATTTTTAAAGTTTAATTTTAATTTTAATTTTTATGATTTTTTCATTATTTATTAAAATTTTTAATATTTATCTATTATTTTTTAAAAAAAAATAATCTGAGAAATTATCTGTTTTACCTGTTCAAAAAGTCATTTTTTGAGTTGAAGGTTTTTATGATAAAAATACCACTTTGAAGGTTTAAAGTGTTAGTGAAAAAAGTTCAGGGTTTAAAGTGCCACTAACCGCCACTTTCAAAGTATTCTATGCGATTTTCCCAAATAGCATTTGATGTTTTATCAAAAGAGATAAATATACACTTATATCTCAATGATAAATTAATTTAGACATTAGGGTTTAAAATTAAGGTATGGGATTTAGGGTTTAGAGTTTAGAGTTTAGGGTTTAGGGTTTAGAATTTAGGTTTTAGGGTTTAGAGTCGAGGAGTGGGTTTAGAGTTTAGGGTTTAGAGTTTAAGGTTTAGGGTTTAGAGTTTAGGGTTTAAAGGTTTAGAGTTGGAGAGTAGAGTTTTGGGGATAAGATTTTAATTTTTGAAAAATAAAAAATTCTTAAAATTTTCAAAAGATAAAATGCTATTTTGGTTATTTTAATTTTTGAAAGCTATTTTTGTGACATAAAATGTTATTTTGAAGATTTGTCCTTATTTTTATTGAGTTTCATAAAGTCTAATCGACACAATATGCACAAAAATACATAATATAGTGTAGTGTGTTTTTTTTCTTTTGTGATTATTAACAAATTACTAAGTGATAACCCGCCCAATGTTGAATCAGGAAAAATGACGAGTAAAAGAGCTTATATGTTTTGTTGCTTTAGCTGTTAGATTCAGAGGATTCAAAATTATCTCCACACAAACATATTAAAGAAAAGAAACAAAAACATAGAGAGGCTAAAGTGAGAGATGTTATTACTAGGACGTCTACGGTGCAAACTTCTAAAAAACAATCTTTAAGTTCCGAAATAAGAATATAAGATGATGTCCATAGCTAAAACATAAAATACCTCCAGATCTAAAACACGATCCAACTTTACAAGAGATCACGGAGTCAAGCATTTTCAAGTAGATTCAACATCACTACAAAGATAAATAACGAACGATTAAAGAACTTTGAAACCCTAAAACATAAATCGCAAAGAGGATGATGAAACCCTCTGTTTCACGCAAACCCTAAACATTATAAGATCGAAACATAACAAAATTCACGATCTAGAAAATAGAGAAATCGAGGAAGAAACTTACTAACTTTAGAATCACACCAAGTTCACCGCGTGTACAAATCTTTGAAGAAGAGAGAGAGAGAGATTTCGTCAAGTGAGAGACGAGAGGTATGTCTTTGTTTAACAATCGACTCCTAACGGATATATTTCAAACATATTACGAGAGGTTTGACATCCTTTGTTGATCCGTTAGATAATCTAAATCGGACGGCTCTACATTTGCACAGCTATAACTTCAGCTACAACGGTCCGTGCGGGTTCCGATTGGGAATTTGGCTTTGAAGAATTTGAAAACTTTAAAATTAACTAAAATTTCTAAAATCAAATGTTCTACCAATCACAGTTTTGCTGTTTTAAAATTTTTCAAAACCTTTAAAGTCATCTAAAGTCTAATTTCTCTTCTTTTTTTCATCATGTTGCTTTACGTTTTTTTTTAAGTTAGAAGTTGAGACTTTAGAAATTATTATTCACTTTCTAAAGCCTAAAATCATATATACTATTAAAGTAGAATCCCTATTAGAATTATGCCCTTAGTTTTTAAGTTATTTAGAATGGTATGACATTAACATCTATACTATTAATATTGTATTAACTCTTTAAATAAATAATGTTATTATTTCATAATCTATACACCATCGTACTATTTTATACCAGATTTTAGCATATATTTATATGATGATGGGCTAATTCCGAAGATATATCTATATCTAGCTTGCAAAAAAATATACAAAATTGCAACTGTATTTATGTATGCTAATATTTTTCTTCATATTTAACAAATCTTTAAATAAAAATGGAAAAATAAACAAAAGTTGCCAGTCGTACATAAATATAAAGTGTATTTAAGATTTCATTGCAAACTATATATTCATTCCAAAATTTGTTATAAACGTGATCTTTTCCTATACAAAAACTTTTATATTTAAAAACCTTTATAATGATGTCCACTTATCTTAATATTTGGAAACTTTCTATCTTCAGTTTTTTTTTAAATATATATTTTAATAATACCTTTAAAAATATTTATTTATTTGGAAATATTTATTTTAAAAATTTGTACAGCGATGTATTTTCTAGGATCCAAACTTAACAAATCGTATAAATCTATTTTTGAGAATCTAATATTATTAAAACATAGCTACAACTTTAAAAATAATATTATTCCTACATATTGTATTGCAAATTATATACATTTCAGTAACTTGATATATTAGTATTTAGTATAATAAATAAAATTTAATGAAATACTATGTGTAAATTAAATAAGATATTGTATCAATATATTATTAAATGACTGAATAAATAATGGTTCATA
This sequence comes from Diplotaxis tenuifolia, assembly GCA_014822095.1. Classification (NCBI taxonomy): domain Eukaryota; kingdom Viridiplantae; phylum Streptophyta; class Magnoliopsida; order Brassicales; family Brassicaceae; genus Diplotaxis; species Diplotaxis tenuifolia. The sequence goes on from JABAYD010000667.1 coordinate 4,058, forward strand.
TTTTTTTTAATTACAGTTTTAATGGATTGTCTATTAAGATGCATAACATTTATCAAGTATAAGTATAAGACGAGTTGAACAGGTCACAATCATAAATATTTATCAAGTATAATTATAAAAGGAGTTGAACAGGTTACAATCTGGTAGTTAATCACTTACGAGCATCTACTTACAATACTTATGTACACTATATTATTTAAAAGATTTGAGAGTTCACGACAACATACAAAGATAAGGAGAAAACTATTTAGAAATGAGCAGAATTTAAAATAGAATTTATATACAGAAATTAAAAATATAAATTATGAAATAAATTTATAATTTTGAAAAATTAATATTACGTTAAGAAATTAAAACGGTCAAAATCTACTTATTTTTAAAGCTAAAAGTTCTAAACAAGTACACCCGTATTAGTGATTATGGGTTTTACAATAGTTTGAAACTAAAGCCCACAGAAAGCCTGTTAATTCAAATTTCAAAATCATAGATTCTACTTTCTCTTACGCTCTCCGTCGGCATCTCACAACGTTTCATCTCTGCGAATCTTTTGACATCTCTTCCCTTCGTCAATGGCGAATTCAAACTCATACATAACCACACCCACTAAAACCCCATCTTCCCGTAGAAACAATCAGTCCCAGTCGAAGATGCAATCTCACTCCCAGGATCCGGCCGCTTCGGAGTCTAGGTCGCGATTCGAAGCCTACAACCGTCTTCAAGCAGCCGCAGTCGCTTTCGGGGAGAAACTTCCGATACCTGAGATCGTGGCCATCGGTGGTCAATCAGACGGTAAAAGTTCTCTTCTCGAAGCGCTTCTAGGGTTCCGCTTCAACGTCCGCGAGGTCGAAATGGGCACGCGCCGACCGTTGGTTCTCCAGATGGTTCATGATGTATCAGCGTTGGAGCCACGGTGTCGATTCCAGGTATTGGATCTCTGGTAACTATCATCTTTCGATTGCTTTGGTAGGAGATGAATCGTGTTGAATTTGGTGAGTTTTTGATTTGGGTAGGATGAAGATTCTCAAGAGTATGGAAGTCCGATTGTTTCGGCTACAGCTGTAGCGGATGTGATTAGGTCAAGAACGGAGTCGCTTTTGAGGAAGACGAAGACGGCGGTTTCGCCGAAGCCGATTATGATGAGAGCTGAGTATGCTCATTCTCCCAATCTCACCATTATCGATACTCCTGGGTTTGTTCTTAAGGTAGCTCTCTCTCTCTCCCTCCCTTGTTCTATATCTCTAGGGCTGAGCTTTTGATTTTTGGTTTAGAGTTCGATTCAATTTTGGTTAATAGTTTAATTTAATTTCAATGTGGTTATCTGTTCGGTTTGGTTTATTGGTTAGAACCGAACTATTTAAACTAACCAATTATTGAACCGAAAACCTTCAATAATTTCAGCAAAACAATAACTAACTGAATTATCTGAATACCAAGCCGAACCAATTTTTTTTGCTCGGTTTATTTTGTGCTGAACCTGCAGGTCTAGTTATGTGTATCAAAGTTCGTCATTTTTCTAATACTTGTTAGCTGAGCAGGCGAAGAAAGGAGAACCTGAAACCACACCTGATGAGATTCTAACGATGGTCAAGTCACTAGCTAGCCCTCCACATCGAATCCTCTTGTTCCTGCAGCAGAGTAGTGTCGAGTGGTGCTCTTCTCTGTGGTTGGATGCAGTTCGTGAAATTGATTCAAGCTTTCGCAGGACAATTGTTGTTGTCTCCAAGTTTGATAATCGTCTCAAGGTACTACAATGTTTGAAACACAATCACTTAAGTTTATGACTCTTTGTCCTAATTTTGAGTATCCAATCACTTGCAGGAATTTGATGATCGTAGTGAAGTTGATCGATATCTCAGTGCTAGTGGGTACCTTGGGGAGAACACTCGTCCCTACTTTGTGGCATTGCCTAAAGACAGGAGCACTGTCTCGAATGAAGAGTTTCGTAGACAGATATCTCAGGTGGACACTGAAGTTATAAGGCATTTACGAGAGGGAGTTAAGGGAGGATTTGATGAAGAAAAGTTCCGTTCTCATATTGGTTTTGGGTCGTTACGAGATTTTTTAGAGTCTGAGCTTCAGAAGAGGTACAAGGACGCTGCTCCAGCAACACTAGCTTTGCTTGAACAACGCTGCTCTGAGATAACCGATGATATGCTGAGAATGGATATGAAGATTCAGGCTACTTCCGATGTTGCTCATCTAAGGAAAGCAGCAATGCTATATATGGCTTCTATTAGCAATCATGTGGTAAGTAAATTGTAAAAGCAAAGTTTTTTTTATCACCGTGTTTGATACTTGATGTGAAATGACATTATTTGTTTTTATTTGTTAAGGGAGCTTTGATTGATGGAGCTGCAAATCCAGCACCTGAGCAATGGGGGAAGACAACTGAAGAAGAACGTAGCGAGAGTGGCATTGGAAGCTGGCCAGGCGTATGTCTGGATATTAAGCCACCTAATGCTATTCTTAGACTCTACGGGGGAGCTGCTTTTGAACGAGTGATTCATGAGTTCCGTTGTGCGGCTTACTCAATTGAGTGCCCTCCAGTGTCCAGAGAAAAGGTACGTTTCATCTTTTTTACTCACCAAACAACTTTTATAATTTCATTATCGATCCAAAGATGAACAAGTAGCCTTAATTTTTCAGGTAGCTAACATTCTGCTAGCTCATGCTGGGCGTGGAGGTGGGAGAGGAGTAACAGAAGCTTCAGCAGAAATTGCTCGAACCGCAGCACGGTCATGGCTCGCTCCCCTTCTGGACACAGCCTGTGACAGGCTTGCGTTTGTATTAGGAAGTCTCTTTGAAATTGCTCTAGAGAGAAACCTGAACCAAAACTCAGAATGTAAGAATCGTTCAAATGATCCTTGATCTTTTAAAATTAGGAAAGTTCCCCTGCATCTCACGGAGTCTCTTTGATAGCAGATGAGAAGAAAGCTGAAAATATGGATGGATACGTTGGGTTTCATGCTGCTCTACGGAATTGTTACAGTCGTTTTGTGAAGCACCTTGCGAAACAGTGTAAGCAACTAGTAAGACACCATCTTGATTCTGTGACGAGTCCATATTCGATGGCGTGCTATGAGAGCGACTACCACCAAGGAGGAGCTTTTAGCTCTTATTACAAACCTAACCAAACCTCAGGTAGTGGTTCGTTTTGCTTCGAGCTCTCTGATACAGGGCGTGATGAGCCAATGAAAGATCAAGAAAACATTCCTCCGGAGAAGAGTAAGGCCCAGGAGACAACACCAGGAAAAGGAGGGGAGACCCACATAACAGTCCCTGAGACGCCATCACCAGACCAGCCATGTGAGATAGGGTATGGTTTGGTAAAGAAAGAGATTGGCAATGGTCATCATGATGGTGGTGGAGCCAGGAAAAGAGTGGCGAGAATGGGAGGAAACAGGAACATAGAGCCGCTTAGGCTTCAGAATGGTGGAGGTGGGCTTCTGTTTGGTAACACGGATAACGGAATGAAATCAAGCTCTGCTTACAGTGATATATGTTCGTCAGCTGCACAACACTTTGCTAGGATACGTGAAGTTCTTGTGGAAAGAAGCGTGACATCAACTCTAAACTCAGGCTTTCTAACACCTTGGTGAGCTATGTTGAATATTCTTCAATAATCTTAGAAGAAGAAAAAACATTTTTTGATATTATTGTGTTGTTATTGCAGCCGAAACAGACTAGTGGTTGCACTTGGAGTGGATCTGTTTGCAGTAAATGATGAGAAGTTCATGGACATGTTCGTTGCACCTGGGGCTATTGATGTGCTACAAAACGAACGTCAACAGCTTCAGAAACGTCAGAAGATTCTTCAGTCTTGCTTGACTGAATTTAAAACCGTGTCTCGTTCTTTGTAATGAAAATGAGAATTGATCATTTGTCTCTAATGATGTTACATTCTCTGTAAACACGTGATATTCGTCTTGAAACGACCAAATTGATCTTGTTTCACCTTAAAAGTTTAGGAAAATGTGTGGGGGTTAGGGTACATTTTTATTGAGTGAAAATATAGGAAGGTTCGGTGATATAACGTAGCTATAAGCATTGTTAAAAATGAAAATACGAAGCTATAAGGTGTGGACTTTGGTGATAGTGATAGACAAAGATATATGAACTAATATAGGTTGGTGATAGACAAAGATATTAATTGGTAATAAACGAAAAATACAAGAAACAAATGCTTTGATGTGTTTTTTTTCGTCTTTTGTTTTGTTTTGTTTGTCAAAGTGCTTATTATGACGTAAGAGGTAGGAAGGGGGAATAGAGCCAAGCTGGATCGCATAGATGGAACATAGAATCTTTGAAGAAAGAATTGAATTTCCCATAAACGAAGAGACAAATCTTGTTCCTCGTCTGATCTAAAGTAATGTTATATCGCTTGTCTTTTCTTTTATCAGTCAACAACGCGAATCGATTCAAAGATTGTTGGTACTACTAATCTACAAAACTTTGTTTTCACAAAGCATTCATAGAAAGATTCTCTAGCATTGTTGCAGATTAGGCTACGCACAATGTTTAGGGAGAGTTGCACTTAACGCCCATTACGGCCCACTAAAGAGAAATTTTCGGTCCAATTATACAAAGGAAAGACGACCGAGCTACTCGGTGGTTTTCTCGGCGTACTATATACCGCGGTCGATCTACAAGCCTCGCACCTCGGTACTACTATGAAATCATTTGTAGTTCGGCCCGCTTCGATTGCACAGTCGATCATCTCGGGAGCCCGTCCTGCTAATACGACAAGATAGCCGACTTACGAAACGATTTATCTCGGCCATTAAATACAAGGCCTGTTTCACGGCCCGTGTCTAATTCGGCCCAACGAATTAGGTCACCATACTACCTGGATTTGGTCAAGACATAATAAATATAAAAGGGAGACGAGAGGCAATGAAAGAGGGATCAGAAAAAAGACTAAGCGGCTAGATCTAGGGTTTTGAGATCCTTTCTTGTAAACTCGCTCTAGACTTCCCTTAAATTCTGAACTCTCTTGTAACTCGTTTCGACTTCATCTATAAAACGTCTTCTTAAGCCCACATTAAAAATACTTAATTGTTTAGATCTAAATACCAAACTCAGATTAAACATTTGGCGCCGACTGTGGGGACTTTAGGAAGTAACGTTCCAGATGTCACCTACGGAACCCACCGGGACCTCCGCACGGGAAATGAAAACCTGGTAACCGAGGGACCAACGACATAAATTGAATCTCTGTTTGGCATGATGAAAAACTTCCTCGACCGTCTCCTAGAGCAAGAGTGAGCTACCAGGAAAACGAACGAACGCCTGGCTGCCCTAACTACGGTCGCGCCTCAGCCAGCTGCGAACAAGGACGACATGGTCATACAACAACTCTTCGCAACGAACAACCCAACCCAGAACGGGGTCTTACACGCACTTGTCCCAGATCCAGCGTTCTCATGCGAGATAGCCGAGCTGAAACTCTCCTTACAAGATCTGAGCTCCAAGATCTGTAGCGCTACCAGCTCGGCCCCTGAATTCAACCGCGTACTCGTTGCAACCCTCAAAACTCCGTTTACTAAGAAATAACAAGCGTAAAAGTTTAACGAGCAGAGAAGCTACGCGTTCCTTTCTACTCCAGAGACTCTGAACCAGCCGACCACGTCACGGCCTTCAATATCGCCATTGGGCAAACATCCTTTTCAGACGACGACAGGGACGCCGGCTTCTGCCAACTCTTCGTCGAGACACTGTATGGACCTGCTCTGACCTGGTTCTCCCGGATACCATAGACTCTGTTGACAACTTCTATGACCTTTCCAAAAAATTTCTCAAGCATTACATCATGTTCTCGAGAAAAGGAGCATCCGCAGCCGATCTCTGGAAGATATCTCAACGACAGTACGAGACACTCAAGGATTACATGGAACGATTCAAGGCGGTTGTTTCACTGGTCCATCTACCGGATGAAACCGCAGTCGAAGCTCTCCGAAACCTCTGGATAACATCCCCTTTCAGGAAAGATCTCTACAGGAACCCAACCGACTCTCTTCAAGAGGCTCTTCATAGGTCCAAGAACTTCATCATTATGGAAGAGGACAATAAGTCGTTCATCGCCAGGCAAAGCGCCCTCAAGCAGGCAGCAACCAAGGACACATAGCCCTCGAAACCACGTCAGCACTTACCCGGCACAACCCGCAACGACAAGAAGAAGGGCGTCTTCGGTGTTACCGAAGGAGAAAAGGCACCACAGGCCGGAGGAAAGGATAACGCCTCGCCGCATACCTGGAACGTGTGGACGCTCGACGTCGATGGCAAGCTATAGATGGTCGCCCCCTGCTGCTACGAGCCAACAGCCCGCCGTGGCGACGACGTCACCCGCATTTGACCCAACTAAATCCTGCGACTACCACAAAACAAAGGGTCACGATACCAAAGATTGCAAACAGCTCCGGGACACGCTCCTTGCGAAGTTCTACACCGGCAGCACGGGCATCGAGCCGAGACCCAAGGCCGCAGGTACCGACACAAGGCCGAGAGGCAACAGAGGCGGGGGAAGGAGTCTCGAATGACGCAATCAGAAGGCGGACACCAAGAAAGCCAAACCCGAACGGGCCGAATCACAATCCCAGCACGACTCGGAGGATGACAGCGCCGATGAAGACATGCCGCGCAGTCGGAAGCGAATCGATGTCATCTTCTCCGGACCGCCGTCACCGCCGCCGTCGCCGCCACCACCGTCGCCACCCCAGTCCAAATTTCGTGACTTCCATGGAAGCCACGGGCACAGTACCGCGGAATGCGAGGAACTCCACACCTTCCTGATGAACTTCTTCCTTGCTGGGATCAGGAAAGACTTCACCACTACGCCCCCCGGGAGTAGCGAACTAAAGTACCGTAAGCGAATCGGAGCTCCTACGTCAACAAGTGGCTCGCCGGCTACGGGAACGAGCGACCTGCCGAGCGAGCAACAGCCCATCCCAGGCAACCGAGGTAACGATCTGCACCTGACGGCGACTCGACTGACAAGTTCAGACGCACGCCACCGGCTCTCAACGAATCATGGGCGCAAGCAGACAACGGTCAAACCTTCGAGACATCCTTCGACCTCCGAACTCACCTCCGGCCTAAGCCATATGACTTGAGACAACAGCTAAGCAGGCCAAAACCTGCCCCGGATAAGAGATCCAATAACGGGCTCCACCCCGATGACCTGCGCAACAAAATCGGCAGAGCGTCGTCAACTAAGGACCCCCCGGGCGCAATCGAATCAATGTAAACTTAGGCAGTCCTCCCCTTTGCGACAGCTCGATGCTATCGGTCAAAGAGGATTAGAGAAAAGTGGACTCAGCGCGGCGTTGGAAGAACGCTCAGGGAGACGAGATCGATATAACTTTCTCCGCAAAGGACACCGCATGAGTTCACACACCCCACAACGACCCTCTACTCGTTGAGCTTGGAATTGGGGACTGCGCCGTAAGCCGCGCACTCATCGACACCGGTTGCTCAGTCGACCTAATCTTCAAAAGGACACTCCTCAAGATGGACGTCAACCTTGCCGACGTGAAGCCCTCGACACGAACCCTTACCAGATTCAACGGATCGTCTGAAAAGCTCCTTGGCACTATTGCCCTTTCGGTCAACGCCAGGGGAGTCGTCAGAGTTGTCAAATTTGCCTTTATCAACGTAGAAGCGCACTATAACGCGATCCTCGGTACACCTTGGCTTCACTCCATGCAGGCCGTCTCGTCGACTATCACCAGTGTGTCAAATTCCCCGGGAGAAACGGTCAGATCCTCACCCTCAGAGGAGACCAAAGGCGGCTAGGCATCTGCTCGTCTCCGAGATGAAAAATCACGTGACAGCCTCGATCAGCACGATCGTAAAGCAGTCATCCAAGCTCCACCCACCGGAAGACAAAATCCTTGAGGTGGCGCGCTCTCTAGACAAGCCGGGACAACTCATACGAATTGGCACCGGCTTATCCCAGGACTTCAAGGACAGACTCCTCTCTTTTCTACACGACAACATATCTACATTCGCCTGGTCACCAAGCGATATGAAAGGAATAGACACGTCCATCATCTCCCACCGATTGAACGTTGACCCAACACACAAGCCGGTGAAGCAGAAGCGGAGGAAGCTCGGCCCAGAGAGGTCAGCCGCGGTTAACGCAGAGGTCGAAAGGCTCCTCGAAGCAGGGTCTATCGCCGAAGTGAAGTATCCCGAGTGGTTGGCCAACCCGGTGGTAGTCAAAAAGAAGAACGAAAAATGGAGAGTCTGCGTCGACTTCACTGACTTGAACAAAGCGTGCCCAAAAGACAGCTTTCCCCTACCACACATTGATATGCTGGTTGAGTCAACGGCTGGCAACGAGCTTCTGACGTTCATGGACACCTTTTCGGGCTACAATCAGATAACAATGCACCCCGACGACAGCGAGAAGACCGCCTTCATCACAGACAGGGGTACTTACCGCTACAAGGTCATGCCTTTTGGACTCAAAAACGCGGGTGCAACATATCAACGGCTGGTGAACCGGATGTTTGCCGACCAACTCGGTGTCACAATGGAAGTATACATTGATGACATGTTGGTCAAGTCAGTAGCGGCCTCCGACCATCTTAACCACCTCAAGGAATGCTACGACATCCTGAACCACTACAGCATGAAGCTTAACCCGACTAAGTGCACTTTCGGCGTCGTGTCAGGAGAGTTCCTCGGTTACATAATTACTCAACGCGGCATCGAGGCAGACCCCAGGCAGATCACAGTAATCATCGATTTACCCAGTCCCCGAAACAGTAAGGAGGTGCAACGTCTGACAGGTCGAATCGCAGCACTGAACCGGTTCATATCCAGATCCACCGATAAGTGCCTATCTTTCTACGAGCTCCTTCGCGGCAACAAAAAATTCGTCTGGAACGAAAGGTGCGAGGAAGCTTTCGGGCAGCTCAAGAACTACCTCAGCACTCCCTTGATCCTCTCAAAGCCAGAAGAAGGTGACACGTTATACTCTTACATTGCAGTCTCCTCTTTCGCAGTTATCAGCGTCTTGATCAAAGAAGACCGCGGGGAACATAGGCCAATCTTCTATGTCAGCAAGAGAATGAAGGACGCGGAGACACGGTACTCAACACTCGAGAAGTTGACACTCGCAGTCATTACATCAGCACGAAAGCTCCGACCCTACTTCCAAGCTAACTCGATAGTGATCTTAACAGATCAACCGTTGCGGACTATCTTACAGAATACAAACCAGTCTGACAGGTTATCCAAATGGGTCATCGAACTCAGTGAATACGACATCTCGTACCGAGGGAGGTCCGCAGCAAAGGCGCAGGTCCTCGCCGAGTTTCTCATCGAACTCTCAAACAAATCCTCATTGTCCCTGACCTATGCTGGATCCTTCACGTTGACGGATCATCATCTTGCGGCGGTTCAGGTGTCGGTGTCCACCTACAGTCCCCTATCGGAGAACTCCTCTAACTATCCTTTCGACTCGACTTTAAAGCTTCGAACAATGAAGCTGAATACGAAGCGCTTATTGCCGGGCTCCGACTCGCTGTGGCCGTCAAAGCAAAGCGAATCGAGGCATACTGCGACTTACAGCTCGTGGCGAATCAAGTCAACAGCGACTACAACGCGAAGGACGAAAAAATGGAAGCCTACCTCAAGGTCGTCCAAGGGTTAATCAGGCAGTTCGATGGTTTCAAGTGACTAGAATCCCCCGCGGTGAAAACGTCCGCGCTGACGCCATGGCTACCCTCGGCAGCAGCCTTAAGGAGCAAGTATGTCGAACTATCCTGGTACAAAAGATCGAACGCCCCAGCATCACACTGAACGCAGATGACCGTGAGCAAGTCGTCACTGTAGACGACTCAGAGCCAATCGTCGCATAAACTCCGAGGCACGATCAACCTGAACTAGATTGGCGAACTCCGATCCTCGAATACCTACTCACCGGGATACTCCGAACGGAAAAATGGGAAGCTCGACGAATCAAGGCCCGGAGCGAGAACTACGCCGCCGTAGATGGGAAACTGTACAGGTGGATGGCTAACAAAGTCCTCCTCACCTGCGTCAGCGGCGAGGAAACATACTTAATCATGGTCGAGACGCACGAAGGGCAAGGAGGAAACCACTCCGGCGGCCGAACACTTGCGCTTAAAATCAGAGGGCTCGACTACTATTGGCCCACTATGGTAGCGGACTGCGAATCCTACGCCTCGCGCTGTAATAAATGACAGCACCACGCACCTAACATCCACTGCCCTACTGACTACCTCCGAACAACGACCACGCCTTACCCATTCATGAGGTGGGCAATGGATATCGTTGGCCCACTAACGAGCTCCCGACAGCGCAAGTACCTTCTCATCTTGACCGACTATTTCACCAAATGGGTCGAGGCAAAGGCGTATATCCAGATAACGGAGAGAGAGGTACAAATTTTTTCTGGAAGTAGTACACCATATGCCGTCATGGGTTGCCATACGAGATTGTCACCGATAACGGATCCCAGTTCATCTCACACGCCTTCCGCAATTTCTGCGAGAAGTGGAAAATCCGTCTCAACACTTCGACTCCAAGATACCCCCAGGGAAACGGTCAGGCCGAAGCCACTAACAAACTTATCATCAACGGTATAAAGAAACGCCTCGACCTCAAAAAAGGCCACTGGGCAGACGAACTCGACGGCGTGCTCTGGTCGCACCAAATGACACCGCGAGGCGCCACGGGCAAGACACTGTTCTCGTTGGGTTACGGGATCGAAGCCATGGCACCA
>JABAYD010000668.1:0-24110 GCA_014822095.1 Diplotaxis tenuifolia
ATAATCCAAATATGTATGCAAAAATTCATTTTAGTATCTTTTTATGAAATGGTCCAACTTAAAAAATCATACATGAAATGAAGTTGTGACTTCTCTTTTAATATAATAGATGAAGAGATGTTATCACTAAGAAATATCATCTTTTTCTTAATAATAAATGTGGTAGTGATACATAAGGAGTTTTTTTAATAAAAAATCACTTCCCATATATTTTTTATAAGATTTTTACTAGGATCCGGAGAAAGCAAAGAGTAGTGATATACAACACATTATGTTGCTGTGAAACAGAGGCTTTGGTCTCAACTCTCAAAACCTTTAAAATGCAAATTTTTTATGATGAGAACAATGAGGCTCAAGCCCAATAAGTGTACCTTTCTTAATGTTTGTTGTTTTCAATTCAAAAAAAAAATATTTGTTGTTTAGAAATCTTATGGAAACTATTGCAAGAAGTAGAAGATTGAAAAAGAGATGTCATCTTCCTTGCTCTCCAACTCCAAGTTATTTAAAAAAGTTCAGGATTTGGATCATTTGCCGGTTTTAGCCCAGTAAAAAATCATATAGATTTCAACCAAAACACCAACACCAATTTTTAAAAATTAATGTTAAAGTAATTTTTTTGGAAGATAGATATTCTTGTTAACACGGTTTGAATGTGTGGTCTCCAAAATTTCTGCTAGATAATCTGGAGACTTAAATTATTAAATTAATTCAAAATTGTTATTTAGCTATTTGTTAATAGTAATGTAATAGAGATAATTTTCTACTATAACAATATAAATTAATTTCTGTAAACCCGTGATTGTCCGAGAGACTAGTTGTTGCATGAGACTTGTTAGCAAGATTATCTTTCAAGGACTGGTTGTTGCAAAGACGTACAAAGACTAGTTGTTTTTTTGCTAAATGTTGGCGTACAGAAACTAGTTGGTGCATGAGACTTGTTAGCAAGATTATCTTTCAAGGACTGGTTGTTGCAAAGAGGTGCAAAGACTTGTTGTTGCGTGGTTATAAGACAAGGGCAGTCAGTGTTCGAGAGGCAGAGAGAGTGAGAGAGAATCATAGAGATGAGATTTGAAATGTGGATGAGCGCCGAAGAAGCGAAGACTCCATTGCATAAGAAATTGTACAAAGTGACCAACAGGATTCAACAAGGGGCGAAACCATTGTATTCTGTTGTTTTTAACTTCATTGATGATCATTTCTACAGTTACTTCGCCTCCGCTGGAGGAAATTGTTGGAGATAAACCTGACAACAACTTGATAAGCAAGTTATCTATTTCCTAGTTAATGTGAGATTAGGATAAAAGAGAATATACTTTGCCTAATGAGTTTAGGAGTTTTAAGAATCTATATAAGGAGTTGGAGAAAACGGCCAATTCATACATCAACAGAGCCTCGTGGTCCCGATCAGTACATATACTCACACCCCCGGCTAAAACATACATCAATTCATAATAAATTCAAAATTCATACATCAACCAAAAAAATTCGGTAATTTCATACATTGACCACGTCTCCGTTAGTCAACTGTTAACGCATGATTACGTGGACTTAACGGGTGCTTACGTGGATTAATAAACATTGGCTTAACATAAAACGACGTCGTTTTAGATTCAATTCGTTAATTCAAAAAACCATCATATATTGCAGTGGAGGGTATTCGAACCCGGGTTACAAACTTTACTAAACTGTTACTCAACCACTTTGCTAAATCGGATTCATTGGCTATATTATCTAGCGATATTTATTTAACCACGATTGTAGACGTAATATCTCAAAAAATAAAGCGACGTCGTATATGTTTTAAGAAACAAGTAGATTTTGACGCGTTTTCAAAGCGCGGATTTGATTTTGGATAAAAAATGTTAATGGGTATTAAGTACTATTTTTTGAATTTTAATCTACTTGTTTATGTTTAAATAGATATTAAGTATTTTCATATCTGACCTGGATCTATAGTTGAACCGTAAAACCAGTCATCCATATATAATCTTGTTAAATTTAATGAAAATTTCGTTAATTAAAAACTTGATATAGCCAGTAAAAAATTAAAAAGTTATCTATAACCTGTGCCCTAGTCATGTTTGACCCATTAAAAATCAGAGAAAACTGATTATATTTGTAAAATTAAAATTTTATATACTTTTAAATTGTTCATAATATTGAAAAGGCATTACTAACCGGGGCTTCTAGCCCAGATGGTAAAGGGCTCACATCTGTGACTACCGCCACCTGGGTTCGAATCTCGGCCACTGGAGAATTAACATTTCGGCATCGCCAGGGACAGAGGACCGACACGTGGTAACACGTGACTAGTCTGGATCACTTACGTGGGGCCAGAATACCTCTTTATAATTCAAAAAAAAAAAGAAAAGGCATTACATTTGTAATTTTTTGTACTTTGATGAATTTTCTTACTATTCAAAAAATGAAGAGAATAATATTAGATACAAACAAAAATTATTTTTATGATAATATTAATTTGCTTTTATTATTTATATTTTTTAGGAATAAGCTTGAAGATGTCGGATTGTATAAGAAATATTTTAAAATATTTATTTTCTACTATTGTGAATATATACACTTAAACTGTAGGAGAATAGTAAAATATGCTAACAATCTAAGTAAATTAAAAATTTTGGTTAAATAAATTAAGATTTGGAGACGTTAATGTTTGTTCATATAAATTTGTACGACGTTGCTTTATTTTTTTAGATATTATGCCTACAATTGTGTTTACATAAAATATCACCAGATAACATAAACAAAGAATCCGATTTAGCATAGTGGTTGAGTAAAGGTTTGATTGTACCTGAAACCAGGGTTCGAGTCCCGTCCACCGCAATATATGAAGTTTTTTAAAATCGACGAATTGAAACCAAAACGACGTCGTTCCAGGCTAAGCCATGTGTATTAATCCACGTACTAACCCACTAAATCCACGTGAGCACCTGTTAAGTCCACATAATCATGCGTTAACAGTTGACTAACGGAGACACAGTCAATGTATGAAATTACAGAAAATTTTTGGTTGATGTATGAATTTTGAATTTATTATGAGTTGATGTATGTTTTAGACGGGGGTGTGAGTATATGTATTGATCCGGACAGCGAGGCTTTGTTGATGTATGAATTTGCCGTTTTCCCTAAGGAGTTGTTGAGTTGTGAGAGATTCTTTGTGAGAGCTTAAGTTTTGAGAGATTTTCTTAAGCTAATAAAGGTGTTTTCTTATAAAATTGTGTTTACCAATTCGAAGTTAAAACAATAATTGGTATCAGAGCAAAAGATCTTGTTGAAACAACATGGGTGACAACATGGCAATAACAACACGATCTCAAGACAGAATACCATCGTCCATCACATGTCCGATGCTTACATCTACCAATTATACGGTATGGGCAATTAGAATGAAGCTTCTTCTTAAGGTTCATGAAGTATGGGAATGATATGGCAACAGCATTAATCTTCACGGCTATTCCGGAAAGCCTCGTACTGCAAATTGGAGATCTCGAAACCGGGAAATAAGTGAGGGATGCGATCAAGGCTAGGTATCTTGGAGCTGACAGAGTTAAAGAAGAAATATTGCAAATCCTAATGGCTGAATTTGACAGGTTACAGATGAAAGACACGGATTCTATAGATGACTTTGCTGGCAAGCTATCTGAGTATCTTCAAAATCAAACGCCTTAGGCGTAATTATGGAGGAACCAAAGATAGTAAAGAAGTTTCTCAGTAGTCTACCTGACAAGTACATCCATATAGTTTTGAACAAGTCCTTGATCTAAACACTACAACGTTTGAGGATATCATAGGTAGGATGAAAGCCTATGAAGAGCGTATAAAGAGGAAAGAAGAGACCAACGCAGAGAATCAGACCAAATTGATGTATGCTAATGCAGAGAATCAAAATATGTACCAAAACCGTGACTATTACGGTAAAAGAGGTCGAGGAGGAAGATTCGGCAATAGAGGAAGAGGTCGTGGAAGGTCTGGTAGAGAGTTTGACATGTCGAAGATAACTTGTTTCAGGTGTGACAAGGTTGGACACTTTGCGTCTGCCTGCCCGGATCGATTGCTGAAGCTACATGAAGCGTATGAAACCAAAGAAGATGACACAAAAGAAGCAGATGGACTTTTGATGCATGAGATAGTGTACTTAAACGAGAAGAATGTGAAACCAAAGGAGTTTGAGACAGAATCAGACAGTGAGAAATTGTGGTATCTAGACAATGGGGCAAGTAATCACATGACTGGAAGGTTAGAGTACTTCAAAGACATTGATGATACAATCACATGGAAGGTGATATTTGGAGACGACTCCAAGATAGACATCAAAGGCAAAAGCTCCATATTATTTATAAGCCAAAACGCAGAGAAAAAGGTCTTGGCTGATGTCTACTATATACCAGACTTGAAAAGCAATATTATTAGCTTGGGACAAGCAACAGAGGCAGGTTGTGAAGTGAGAATGAAAGAAGAAATACTCACTTTACATGATCGTGAAGGCAACTTGATAGTTAAGGCAAAACGCTCAAGGTACTCACTTTACATGATCGTGAAGGCAACTTGATAGTTAAGGCAAAACGCTCAAGGAATAGACTCTACAAGGTGAACATGGATATTGTCAACAACAAGTGTTTACAGAGCATTGTTCTCAGTGAATCAAACAAATGGCACTCAAGACTCGGCCATATTGGACTAAATCCTTGGAAGCTATGGTGAAAAAGGGAATGGTGAGAGGACAACCAAATATTTCGATTGAAAAGGAGACATGTGCATCTTGCTTAATTGGAAAACAAGCCAGACATCCGTTTCCACAATCAACTAGCTACAGAGCTACTCAAGCTCTAGAACTAATACACAGAGACTTATGTGGTCCGATCACTCCACCTACAGCAGCAAAAAACAGATACATCTTTGTTCTTATAGATGATTATTCAAGATATATGTGGTCTATTCTTTTAAATGACAAAAGTGAAGCAATGTAGAAGTTCAAAGCTTTCAAAACATTGGTTGAGCAAGAGACGGGAGAAACAATAAAGACATCCAGAACATATAGAGGAGGAGAATTCACATCCAACGAGTTCAACAAGTTTTGTGAGACGCATGGGATCAAGCAAAACGGAGTCATTGAGAGGAGAAACAGAACACTTCTTGAGATGACAAGAAGTCTACTAAAACATATGAGTGTGCCGAACTATCTGTGGGGAGAAGGAGTAAGACATGCAACATATATTATCAACAGAGTAGCTACAAGAGTCTTGAATTCTCAGACGCCATATGAAGTGTTGAAAGGATTGAAGCCAAACGTTGAGTACATAAGAGTATTTGGATGCGTGAGTTATGCGAAAACAGAGACACAACACTTGAAGAAACTAGATGGCAGATCTCGTATGCTTGTGCACTTAGGAACCGAGCCAAGTTCAAAAGCATACAGACTACTTGACCCCTCAAGTCGAATTATAGTAGTGAGCAGGGATGTTGTATTTGATGAAACAACAACTTGGAAGTGGAATGGTGAAGAAATCAATGCAGAACACAGCCCTGGAAACTTCACTATTTCATTCTCAGAATTTGGAAACAATGGTGTCAATGATGAACCCGAAGAAGGAGAAGGCACCAATGAAGAAGTTGTAGAAGAAGCTGCAGAAGAAACTACGGACGAAACCGAGAACAATGATGACCAAGAAGAAACCGAGAACATTGAGGAGCCTACTCAACCGAGAAGATCAATTAGAGTTAGTAACAAACCAAGCTATTTAGAGAACTACATATACTTGGCTGAAGTAGAAGGAGAACGGCTACTACTAATGATCAATGATGAACCATTCGAGTTCTGTGATGCAGTGCAAGAGAAGGTGTGGAGGGATGCCTGTCATGAAGAGATAACTTCAATCAACAAAAATAATACTTGGACATTGGTTGATCTACCTGCAGGAGCAAAAGCTATTGGTCTTAAAAGAGAACTGAAGTAGAAGGAGAACAGCTATCAAAAGAAACTCAGACGGGAGCATAAACAAATACAAATCAAGATTAGTAGCAAAAGGTTACATTCAAAGGTATGGAGTTGACTATGAAGAAGTATTTGCCCCTGTTGCACGCATTGAGACAATCAGATTCATCATCGCCTTAGCAGCATCCAAAGGATGGGAAGTTCATCATCTAGACGTCAAGACAGCCTTCTTGAATGGGGATTTGAAAGAAGATGTATATGTGGCTCAACCGGAAGGTTTCGTAGTTAAAGGCAAAGAAACAAAAGTCTACAAACTTCACAAGGCATTGTACGGTTTGAAGCAAGCTCCTAGGGCATGGAATGAGAAATTAAATACAGTTCTCAGTGATCTTGGTTTTAAAAAATGTACTAATGAGCCTTCGCTATACCAAAGAAGAAGGGAAAGGGATCTATTGTTGGTGGTCGTGTATGTAGATGATCTCCTTGTTACAGGATCAAGTCTTGATATGATTCTTGCGTTTAAGAACGAGATGTCAAAGAAATTTGACATGAGTGACTTAGGTAAACTGACATACTACCTAGGCATAGAAGTGATACAAGGCACAGGAGGAATTACTTTGAAACAAGAAAGATATGCAGAAATAATATTAGAAGAAACAGGGATGGATGATTGCAATGCAGTTCAAATACATATGGATGCAGGACTAGTTCTATCTAAAGCTGAAGCAGAGCAAGACGTGGATGAGAAGGAATTTCAAAGAGCTATAGGATGTCTACGGTACTTGCTTCACACAAGGCCAGATATATCTTTTGCAGTGGGAGTTCTGAGCAGATATATGCATAAGCCTAAGGAGTCTCACTTTGCCGCTCTGAAGCAGGTACTAAGGTATCTAAAAGGAACCAAATCATACGGTCTTGCATTTAGAAGAACTGATGGAACTGAACTTATGGGCTATAGCGACAGTAGTCATAATGTTGATATAGATGATGGACGAAGCACTACTGGTCACGTTTTCTGTCTAAGTGGGTGTCCAATAACATGGTGTTCATGCAAACAAGATACAGTGGCATTATCATCGTGTGAAGCAGAGTTTATGGCTGCAACAGAGGCTGCTAAACAAGCCATATGGCTTCAGGACCTTTTGGCTGAGATCACAGAAGATAAAATGAGAAGGTAACCATCCGTATTGACAACAAATCTGCAATAGCACTCACCAAGAATCCTGTATTCCATGGAAGGAGCAAGCACATACATAAGCGCTATCATTTTATAAGGGAGTGTGTCGACAATGATCAAGTGGAAGTAGAGCATGTTGCAGGCAGCTTACAAAGTGCGGACATTTTGACAAAAGCGTTGGGAAGGATCAAATACAAAGAGATGAGAGACTTGATAGGAGTTCAAGATGTGAGCCAAGTTGATGTCAAGTTTAAGGGGGATATTGTTGGAGATAAACCTGACAACAACTTGATAAGCAAGTTATCTATTTTCTAGTTAATGTGAGATTAGGATAAAAGAGAATATACTTTGCCTAATGAGTTTAGGAGTTTTAAGAATCTATATAAGGAGTTGTTGAGTTGTGACATCCCTTATGAGTTTGTGAGATATTCTTTGTGAGAGCTTAAGTTTTGAGAGATTTTCTTACGCTAATAAAGGTGTTTTCTTATAAACTTGTGTTTACCAGTTCGAAGTTAAAACAATAGAAATGGGGTAACGTTTTCCTCTTTTGCGAATATTCGTTTAAGGTTTTCAAGTTCTTGGGTCTGTGAAAGTATCTTTTTTTTTTTGATTTTGGGTTTCTGATTGTTGTTTTGAGATGTTATCGTATCACTTGTCTGGAAAAACGAAAACTTTGCTTGATGTTTTTTTTTTCAATGCAGAGTTACTTAGCTTGACTATGAACCGTCTTAGCTTAATGTTTTTGCTCTTGGAGATTCTGTGAATGTTTATGGCTTTTCCTATTTGAGCACTATTGGAGTGACTTCATGGGCTAATAAACCTGATTGTTCTCTCTTGGTTTCATTTAACCTTTACTGGCCTGCGTAATGAATCTTATTATTCCCATTGTTTTATCTCTTATTATGTAGATTAATCTGTATAATTGTCTTGAAGATGGTGTCATACCTCCATTGCACTCCTACACTGATGAAGATGTAAGCAAGTCTACATATTATATAGTTTCCATGAAATAAGAAAAGGCAGCAAAGTTTCATTGATGCATATATATATTATATATGTCTGATGTGCTTTGGGGATCAGACGGAGGAGTCGTTTTACACTGCAAGCTGGGCGTGTGACGTTGAAAGAAACCCATTTGTTGTGGCTGGAGGACTGAAAGGCATAATCCGAGTTTTTAACGTCAATGATATTTGTTCAAAAAAAAAAACGCCAATGATAAAATGGTTCATAAGGTATTATTGCATTTTTATTCATGTAAGCTTTCGACCGACATGAAGATTTATTTCTTGTGTAATCTGTGCGCAGACCCTTGTGGGCCACGAGGGTTCAGTGAATGAAATCAAGACACAACCTATGAAACCTCAACTTGTGCTTTCTGCTATCAAGGTATCTCTTAGGCTTTTCTTTTGTACTGATGCTCAATTTATTTGGGTTGAGGATTGTGAGCTATTACGTTTTGATTGGATCAGGATGGATCTGTTATTGAAACTGGGATATGTGTTCTGATATTTCCTGGAAGTGGAGGTGATCGATCCGAAGTTCTAAGTGTGGTAAGCAAATATGCTTTTTAAACAATACTCGAGTTCAGTTTTGTGACACTTGATATAATTATATAGACATTCGAAGTTATAATCTTATCTTGTAAATTTGTAGGATTTTCATCCCGTGATATGCACCGTTCGTTAGTTGTGGTATGGAAGCTACTACTAAGATATGGTCAATGAAAGGTATAAGTAAAACCAAGCACACAACTAATTCCTTTCCCTTTCTGTTTGTATGATCTCTCTATTATTCTTTTTCAGAGTTTTGGACATATGTCGATAAGTCATTCACATGGAAGGATGATCCATCAGAATTCCCAACACAAGTTGTACAATTCCCTGTAAGTATTTTCTCTGTTTCTTCGTCCTTGTAACAACGTCTTGATGTAACATTACTTCTATGTGTAGGTATTTACAGCTTCAGATTGTTCAACTTTATTAAACTGTAACCGTTGGTTTGGTGTTGATTCTATTCTTTCAAAGGTTAGCCCCCAGGAGTCAATAATTGATAAGCTAAAAACCGAAAGGCTAATCTTGTGTTCTATATATATCTCTTGTTTCAGAGTAATGGGGAGGGGATCCTGTGGTGGAAACCACAAATTAAAGATAATTCTTCTGGAGAGGTTAGGATCAAAGTTCAAATAACAAATTAAGTGATTAAGTTAAATTAAAAATGTTAAAGATCAAAGTTCTTTGTGTTGTTTTTGCAGGGTTCTTTTTATGGTCTGCTTAGATACCCTATTCCAGATAGTAATCAACCGTTTATTAAGTTTTCATGCGAACTCTCTATGAACTTTGTTTCAATAGGTGATGAGATCAATCAGAAAGATATAATAATCTATACATTTAAACTGTTCTTGTGAAACATTTTTGTTTGGTTGGTTGTTGGTTATCAGGGAATGGTAAAGGCAAGATTTATGTCTGGCATATAAAGACTTTCCCTCCTGTTTTGGATACAGTGTAAGTTACTTTCAGATCCACACACAATCTTCAAAATCTCTTAAATACAAATGAATAAGCTACACTTTGGTGTCTTTGTTGTATTCTTGACATGACTCTCTGTTGCTATACAGGTTATCACACACCTCATCAAAGTCTGTGATCAGGCAAATCGCTATGTCCGTTGATGGAACGTGTTTAGGGAGAGTTGCACTCAACCCCCATTACAGTCCACTAAAGAGAAACCTTCGGCCCAATTATCTAAAGAAGAGACTACCGAGTTTCTCGGCCGGCTTGTAGCTCGGCATTATTCGCCATGCCCAACCTATGTGCATTGTACCTCGGCACATTCGATTACGTAGTCGGTTATCTCGGGAGCTCGTCCTGTTAAACGACAAGACAAACGACCTACGAGATGACTTATCTCAATCACTAATAACGAGGCCTATCTCGCGGCTCGTATCTAATTTGGCCCAACAAATTAGGTCACCACACTATCCAAATTAGGTCAAGACAGCAAATATAAAAGGGAGACAAGAGACAACGAGAGAGGGATCCAGGAAAAGACTAAGCGGCTAGATCTAGGGTTTTGAGATCCATTCTTGTAAACTCGCTCTAGATTTCCCTTAAACTCCGAACTTTCTTGTAACTCGTTTCTTCTTCATCTATTAAACGTCTTCCGAAACCCACTTCAAAAAATATTTAATCGTTTAAATCTAGATAACAAACTCAGATTAAACATTTGGCGCCGACTATGGGGACTTTTAGGAAGTAACGTTCCAGATGTCACCTACGGAACCTAGCAGGACCTCTACTACGGGAAACGAAAACCCGGTAGCCGAAGGACCAACGACAGAAGCAGAATCTCTGTTCGGCATGATGAAGAACGTCCTCGACCGGCTCCTAGAGCAAGAGCGAGCCACCAAGGAAACAAACGAACGCTTGGCTGCCCTAACTACGGTCGCACCTCAGCCAGCTGCGGCCGAGGACGACACAGTCAGACGGCAACTCTTCATGACGAACAACCCAAACCCCAACGGGGCCTTACCTGCACCTGTCCCAGATCCAGCGGTCTCACGTGAGATAGCCAAGCTCAAACTTTCCTTACAAGATCTGAGCTCCAAGGTCCGTAGCGCTACCAGCTCGGCCCCTGAAATCGACCGCGTACTCGCCGCAACCCTCAGAACTCTGTTTACGAAGAAAATAACATGCGTAAAAGTTCAGATAGCAGAAAAGCTACGTGTTCCTTTCTACTCCGGAGACTCAGATCCAGCCGACCTCGTCACGGCCTTCAACATCGCCATGGGGCGAACAACCTTCTCCGACGACGACAAGGACGCCGGTTTCTGCCAGCTCTTCGTCGACACACTCTCCAGACCCGCTTTGACCTGGTTTTCCCGGTTACCAGAGGACTCGGTCGACAACTTTTATGACCTTTCCACAAAGTTTCTCAAACATTACATCATGTTCTCGAGGAAAGAAGCATCCGCCGCCGACCTCTGAAAGATATCTCAACGGCAGTACGAGACACTCAAGGATTACATGGAACGGTTCAAGGCGGTCGTTTTGTTGGTCCATTTACCGGATGAAACGGCAGTCGAAGCCCTCAGAAACTCCCTCTGGTTATCATCCCCTTTTAGGAAAGATCTTTACGGGAACCCGACCAACTCTCTTCAAAAGGCTCTTCATATGTCCAAGAACTTCATCATTATGGAGGAGGACAACACGACGTTCATCGCCAGGCAAAGCGCCCTCAAGCAGGCGGCAACCAAGGATGCGGAACCCTCGGAACCACGTCAGCACTTACCCGGCGCAACCCGCAACGACAAGAAAAAAGGGTGTCTTCGGTGTCACCGAAGGGGAAAAGGCGCCGCAGTCCGAAGGAAAGGATACCACCACACCACATCCCTAGAACGTATGGACGCTCGACGTCGATGGAAAGCTACAAATGGCCCAACCCCCCGCAGCTACCGGTCAACAGCCCGCCGCAGCGGCGATTTCACCCGCGTTCGACCCAACTAAGTCCTGCGACTACCAAAAAACAAAGGGTCACGACACCAAAAACTGAAAACAGCTCCGTGACGCACTCCTTGCGAAGTTCTACGCCGGCAGCACGAGCATAGAGCCGAAGCCCAAGGCCGCTAGAACCGACACGAGGCCGAGAGGCAATAGGGGCAGGGGAAGGAGTCGCGAACGACGCAATCAAAAGGCGGATACCGAGAAAGCCGACCTTGAGCGCACCGAATCCCAACCCCGGCACGACTCGGAGGACGACAGCGCCAACGAGGATAGGCCGCGCAGTCGGAAGCGAATAGGTGTCATCCTCTCCGGGCCGCCTTCATCTCCGCCGTCTCCGCCACCGCCTCCGTCTCCGCCACCGCCGCCACCACCCTAATCCAAATTTTGCGACTTTCATGGAGACCACGGGCACAGCACTGCGGAATGCGAGGAACTCCGCACCACCCTGATGAACGCCTTCCTTGCGGGAATCAAGAAATACTTCACCACTACGGCCACCGGGAGTGGCGAACAGAAGCACCGCAAGCGAATCAGAGCTCCTACCTCAAAAAGCGGCACGCCTCCTGCAGAACCAAGCGACCCACCGAGCAAGCAACAACCCGCTTCAAGCATCCAAGGTGACGATCCTCACCTGACGGCGACTCGGCTGACAAGTATGGACGTACGCCACCGGCTCTCAACGAACCGTTGACGCACGCCCTCAGAGCAGGCAGACATCGGTCCTGTAGGCAACGCCACCGAGGCATCCTTCGACCTCCACACCCGCCTTCGGCCCAAGCCATCTGACTTGAGACAACAACTAAGCAGATCGAAGCCGATCCCGGACAAGAGACCCAACAACAGGCTCCAACCCGATGACCGACGCAAGAAATCGGCAGATCGACAGCTAATCTTAAGCGGTCCTCCCCCTTGTGATAGCTCGGTACGATCGGTCAAGGAAGACCAGAGGAAAGTGGACTCGGCGCGGCGCTGGAAGAATGCTCAAGGAGACAAGATCGATATAACCTTCTCCGTGAAGGACACCGCAGAAGTTCACACACCCCACAACGATCCTCTTCTCGTTGAGCTCGGAATTGGGGATTGCGCTGTAAGCCGCGTACTCGTCGACACTGGTTGCTCAGTTGACCTAATCTTCAATCAGACGCTCCTCAAGATGGACGTCAACCTCACCGACATGAAGCCCTCAACACGAACCCTTACCAGATTCAACGGATCGTCTGAAAAGCTCCTTGGCACTATTGCCCTTTCGGTCAACGCCAGGGGAGTCGTCAGAGTTGTCAAATTCGCCGTCATCGACGTAAAAGCGCCTTATAACGCGATCCTCGGCACTCCTTGGCTTCACTCCATGCAGGCCGTCTCATCAACCTATCACCAGTGTGTCAAGTTCCGCGGAGGAAACGACCGGATCCTAACCCTCAGAGGAGACCAAAAGGCGGCCAGGCATATGCTCGTCTCAGAGATGAAGAATCACGTAACAGCTCCGATCAACACGATTGTAAAGCAGTCATCCAAGCTCCACCCGCCCTAAGACGACATCCTCGAGGTGGCACCTTCTCAAGACAAGCCGGAACAATTTATACGAATCAGTGCCGGCCTATCCGAGGACTTCAAGGAAAAACTCCTCTCCTTCCTACACGACAACATATCTACCTTCGCCTGGTCACCAAGCGACATGAAAGGCATAGACCCGTCCATCATCTCCCACCGGTTGAACGTTGACCCGACGCACAAACCGGTGAAGCAGAAATGGAGGAAGCTCGGCCTAGAGAGGTCAGCCGCGGTGAACGTCGAGGTCGAAAGGCTCCTCGAAGCAGGATCTATTGCTGAAGTAAAGTATCCCGAGTGGCTGGCCAACCCGGTTGTCGTCAAAAAGAAGAATGGCAAATGGAGAGTCTGCGTCGACTTCACTGACTTGAACAAAGCTTGCCCAAAGGACAGCTTTCCCCTACCACACAACGACAGGCTGGTTGAATCAACGGCTGGAAACGAGCTGCTGACGTTCATGGACACCTTCTCGGGTTTTAACCAGATAGTAATGCACCCCGACAATATCGAGAAGTCCTCCTTCATCACGGACATCGGTACTTACCGCTACAAGGTTATGCCTTTCAGACTCATAAACGCAGGTGCAACATACCAACGGTTGGTTAACTGGATGTTTGCTGACCAACTTGGTGTCACAATGGAAGTCTACATTGACGACATGCTCGTCAAATAAGCAGCGGCCTCTTACCACCTTAACCACCTCAAGGAATGCTTCGACATCCTAAACCACTACGGAATGAAGCTCAACCCGGCCAAATGAATTTCCGGCGTCGTTTCCGGAGAATTCCTCGGTTACATAGTTACTCAGCGCGGCATCAAGGCCAATCCTAGGCAGATCACAGCAATCATCGACTTACCCAACCCCCGCAACAGTAAGGAGGTGCAACGTCTCACATGCCGAATAGCAGCTCTGAACAGGTTCGTATCCAGATCAACCGATAAGTGCCTGCCTTTCTACGAGCTCCTTCGCGGCAACAAAAAATTCGTTTGGAACGAAAGGTGTGAGGAAGCTTTCGGGCAGCTCAAGCACTACCTCAGCACTCCCCCGATTCTCTCAAAACCAGAAGCGGGAGATACGCTCTACCTGTATATCGCAGTCTCAGCAACCGCCGTTAGTAGCGTCCTAATTAAGGAAGACCGGGGAGAGCAAAAGCCGATCTTCTATGCGAGCAAACGCATGACCGATCCTGAAACACGGTACTCGACACTTGAGAAGCTGGCCTTGGCTGTCGTTACGTCATCGCGAAAGCTCCGACCCTACTTCCAAGCCAATTCGGTAGTGATCCTAACAGATCAGCCGTTGCGTACTATCTTGCAGAATACCAACCAGTCCGGCAGGTTATCTAAATGGGCCATTGAACTCAGCGAATACGACATCTCGTACCGAGGTAGGTCTGCAGAAAAGGCACAAGTCCTCGCTGAATTTCTCATCGAACTCTCTCCGGAGCTCGAACAAATCCTCATCGTCTCCGACTTGGGCTGGATCCTTCATGTTGACGGGTCGTCATCTTGCGACGGTTCGGGCGTTGGCGTCCACCTGCAATCCCCTACCGGGGAACTCCTCCAACACTCTTTTCGACTCGGCTTCAAAGCTTCGAACAATAAAGCCGAATACGAAGCACTTATTGCTGGACTCCGACTCGCCGTAGCCGTCAAAGCAAAACATATCGAGGCGTACTGCGACTCGCAGCTTGTGACGAATCAAGTCAACGGCGAATACAACACGAAGGACGAAAGGATGGAAGCCTACCTCAAGGTCGTTCAAGGGTTAATCAGGCAATTCGACGGTTTCAAACTGACAAGAATTCCTCGTGGTGAAAACGTCCGCGTTGACGCCCTGGCTACCCTCGGCAACAGCCTTAAGGAGCAAGTCCAGCGAACGATCCCAGTACAAATGATTGAACAACCCAGCATCACACTGAGCACAGATGACCGCGAGCAAGTCCTCACCGTAGACAACCAAGAGCCAACCGACAAGGACACCCCGATGCACTACCAGCCTGAACCGGATTGGCGAACTCCCATCCTCGAGTACCGTTCACCGAGATGCTCCCAACTGAAAAGAGGGAGGCACGAAGAATCAAGGCCCGGAGCGTGAACTACGCCGCCATAGACGAAAAACTCTACAAGTGGGCGGCTAACAAAGTCCTCCTCACATGCGTCAGCGGCGAGGAAACGTACCTGATCATGGCCGAGACGCACGAGGGGCAAGGAGGAAACCACTCCGGTGGCCGAACACTTGCACTGAAAATCAAAGGGCTCGGCTACTATTGGCCCACTATGGTAGCCGACTGCGAATCCTATGCCTCGTACTGTGACAAATGCCAGCGCCACCTGCCTAACATCCACTGCCCTACTGACTACCTCCGAACAACAACCGCGCCTTACCCATTCATGAGGTGGGCAATGGATATCGTTGGCCCTCTGCCGAGCTCCCGACAGCGCAAGTACCTCCTTATCTTGACCGACTATTTCACCAAGTGGGTTGAGGCAAAGGCGTACATCCAGGTCACAGATAGAGAGGTACAAAGTTTTGTCTGGAAGTACATCATATGCCGCCATGGGTTTCCATACAAGATCGTCATAGATAACGGCTCTCAGTTCATCTCGCACGCCTTTCGCGGTTCTGCGAAAAGTGGAAAATCTGTCTCAACACTTCAACTCCGAGATACCCCAAAGAAACGGTCAGGCCGAAGCTACTAACAATCTCATCATCAACGGTATAAAGAAACGCCTCGACCTCAAGAAGGGCCATTGGACGAATGAACTCGACGGCGTGCTCTGGTCACACCGAACGACACCGCGAGGCGCAATGGGCAAGACTCCGTTCTCGTTGGCCTACGGAGTCGAGGCCATGGCACCCGCAGAAGCAAGTGTCACCAGCCTGCGCCGAGCAAAGATGCCGCAAAACACCGAGTTAAATGAAAACATGATGCTCGATGCCCTCGACGAACTGGAGGAATGCCGCGACCAAGCATTACTTCGAATTCAGAACTACCAGCACCTGGCAGAGAGCTACTATAACAAGAAGGTCCGACCTAGGCCACTTGCGCTAGGGGACTACGTCTTACGCAAAGTTTTTGACAAGACAAAAAAGCGCGGCGCCGACAAACTTGGCACTCGATGGGAAGGACCTTACAAGATCATCAAGGTAGTGAAGCCCGGTGTCTACCATCTCGAAATTGAATCAGGTAAAGAAGTCCCCAGAGCTTGGAACTCGATGAACCTCCGAAGATACTTGCACTAAAAGGCATTTGTTAAAAAACCAAAAAAAAAAACGAACTACGAATAGCTTGTTCCCTCCGGGGTACGTAGGCAGCCTTTTAAGGTCCAGCTATTACAACCAAAACCCCAATTCGTCGACAAAACATTCAAAAATGCTAAATTTCATATTGATAAAACCGAGGTAGCAACCTCGCAAGCATTTACATATCGAGTCCAACAAAAGTATCGAGAATACAACAAAGGCAAAAGTAAAAACAAATTATAGCTCTACGCGGCGACCCCGTCACCGCCTCCAGGTAGCTCCCGTCTCCCGACGTCCACCGAATCATTGCCTTTCGCCATCCTCGTCATGCTCTTTACTCCCACCCCCCGGGATTATCTTCGCCACCCTCGGCATGCTCACCTTCATCCTTGTCGTTTTCCTCTAACTCCTTGAGGGCTGGAAAAATGACTTCGTAATCCGAGAGAGCCGGCGAAACAAAGTCCCCGGCCGTGATGTCCTCGACGGTCATCTTCTTGATCTTGGCCTCCAAAGGTCCTTCCTTCGCCACCAGCTCGTTTATCGATGCACGCGGAATGCGAACGCCCCTTGCCACAACTATCTCCAGACAAGTCCTCGTACCGCGTACTTGACTAAAGACTAAGAGTTTCTTATGCACGGCCACCGTTTCGTCGACAAACTTCTTCAGCTTCTCGAGCCTCCTGTTAAACAGCGCTTGCATCTTATCCTCTACCTCAAGCACGGCACATGATCTGGATTCCCGAAGCCTGACCCTCTCTGACTTCACTAGCACAGCCGCCATATCCCGTTCATGCTCCATATCGGCGGCAAGGACCTTGGCTGCATCCCTCTTGGCCTTCGCCTTTGATACGCTCTTCTCCGAGTCAGCCACGCGTTGCTGCAGCCTCTCAAACTCGTTCGCCACACTCTCACTGCTTCTCGTCAGCTTCTCCAGCCTCTCCCTGGTATCACCGAGCTCCCTATCCTTCTCGCTTAACTTCTCCTTCAACCTCCGTATGGTCATCTCGTAGTCGATGGACAGTTCGTTCTGATATGCTATGAACTCCAAAGAATGGCAAATACAGTCAGCGACGCCGACCTTACAAAATAGAAAACAATAGGGGGAGAGACGAGCCAGGAATACATTACCATCACACCCATTCTCGCTGCATCCCGTAATTTGTCAGGGTTGTTCAAGTCCTCCACATCCGGCATCACCAGGGGTCCCAGGGTTGCAGGAGCCAGATGATCGTTTATGAAGGGCGACTCGCCGGAGTAGTGGAAGTCTATTCTATCTCCCTGCACGACCCTCGGACGCTTCCGAAGGGGGGGAGATGTCCCCACTATCAAAAGCCCTCCGAGCTACAGACGGCACGGGAGGATTATCCTCTCCTCCCTCGATGTCCTCTCTAGCCGAGCCCCCGGCTGTCTTCTCGGCCTGCTGCCCTCCGCCCTCCGATTCCGTCAGTTTGGTAAGGGTACCCGTTTGAGAGGTCCGAGGGCCGTCCTCCGGTAGAGTCTCAAACTCCGAGTCGTCCACCGTTAGACCATCGGCAAACGAATCCGCGTAGAGCGGGAAATAAATATCAACGGGACCCATATTCGATATCGGGACAAGTCTTGGATAAAAGCAAGAGCTAGAGAGAAAAGGATAAAAGCAAGAGGTAGAGAGAGAAAGTCGCAGTTAAATGTGAAGCAAATAGAAGAGAGTGAAGGGACTATTTATACACGAAGGCACAAAAAACGAGGGGTCATTATTACAAGTGCGACCCCTCGCCTTCTGCCGAGATCAAATTTTACAAAAACCAATTCTAAGTTACCACATTACATCTACAAAGGGAGCCCGGCTCATTTTTCCGTGGCAGGTTCACGAACGTCCCAACACTGTCCGGACTCACCAGGAACACATTCGTCCCTAATTGATTGTCCACTAGAGGAGGAGCCCTCGGGGGATTAGCCACTTTAGCTGCCACATGTGAAAGCGTGAAGTCGGCTGGGGGAAAGAACGGTCGTATACTTTGCTTTCTCGGCAGCAAGCTCAGCCGTATACCTCGCCTCATCCCTTCAAACCTTTTCCAAAGCGGACTTCGGGATCCGCACTTCGGGAACCTCGCGCCAAGTTCTTGGGCAAGGAGCAGCTTCCTCAACATGACGACCTCCTGCCACCTAACGTACTCCTCGAAGCGGCCGAGCCAGGCTAAGCACTTAGATCTTACCTCACATTCAACCGCGGCAACAGCCTCCTCCATACTCCGTCTCATCTGCTCAATTTCAAACCGGTGGCGATGGTGCTCAGTTACGCGGTTAGCCTCGAACGCCGCCAAACGTTCATTTGCCCGTCCCGCTGCTGCCTCGGCCTGTCTCTTGATCATCTCGGCGGCCGACAACTCAAACGCGAGCCTAGCTTTCTTGGCTTTTAGCACTCCGAGCTCCTGACGCAGCTCCTCATTCTCCTTGACGAAGTCTGCGCTCCCTCCGATAGACGGCTCACCCTGGACTGAACCCTTTTCCTTTAAAGCAGCAACCTCGGCCTCGTGGCCGCTAAGGACACGGTCCTTCTTCTGCAACAGGCTTTGCATCGTCTCCAGCTGACATTCAAGTGATTGAATGCAATCCTCGTAGTCCAGGATTAAGTCGTTCACGTAGGCAACGTACTGCGAAATCAGAACAACCAGATTAAGTAAAATGCAACAGTGACAAACAAAATGGATAGAGACGATCTTACCGCAATACCGCTCCGAGCCATCCTGCTGTACGACGAAGGGTTAGACAGCTCGGCTACCGGCGGGATTACTACATCCATCGACGGCTGTACCTAACGAACTAGGTCGGAC
Source organism: Diplotaxis tenuifolia (assembly GCA_014822095.1). Taxonomy (NCBI): domain Eukaryota; kingdom Viridiplantae; phylum Streptophyta; class Magnoliopsida; order Brassicales; family Brassicaceae; genus Diplotaxis; species Diplotaxis tenuifolia. The sequence continues at coordinate 19,232 of JABAYD010000668.1, forward strand.
CACGCGCCCAGGTCGTTCACAAACAAGCCACTCCCAGAGTAGTTGCATTCCACGATATCCAAGTTAGGCCCCGTATCTCCAGGGACCTCGGCGGTGGACCCCTTATCCACTACCGCCACTTCAGCATCTGCATGCACTGGACATATGGCATGTCTGCCCGAAGAGACATCGGGGACTACAGTCCCGGGTGGAGAACGACGAGGTGATCCTCCTCCCTCTGTGGGGGAGCACCCCTCCGCTACTGCTACCTCGGCACTTTCCTTCGTTGGGTAGTTTCCTCCTTGCCCAGCGAAGGGTCCTTGTCGACCACGCTGGGTATGAGTCGGAGCGCACCGGTTTCCGTCTGTGCGATTGTCGTTTGGACCTCCCTTGTCTCAGCTGTTTTCCCGGCATCCTTCCCCTTGGGCCGAGCTCTATCCTTCGGAACGGCTTCTCGGGTTGACGGTTAACTAGCACTCTTTTTCCTTGCTTCTTTTGAGCGGCTTCCCGAGCTGCCGGCATCACGGGGAACCCCCTCTTTGCTTGCTTCGCGACCGCCTTAACACCCTCTCTCGAGACTTTCTTCTTCTTAACATCCCTTGGCGGAGGTGAGTCCTCACTCCCCTCGACGTCGATCACCTCGCCGTCCACGGACGGCAGATTCTTTTTATTTTGCGGCGCCCTTGGCCGAGATGGGACCTCTGCCATTTTGGCATCAGATGGAGCTTTCCGCGCTTTCCTATTTTTTGCCTCGAGTCTCGGAGAGGTAGGTCCCTCTCGTTCCGCGTCCGGACCAGGGACGTCGTATTCCCAAGTCCCTGTCAAAGGGAAAACAGTATCAAGCGTCAGGGAGCAGATCACCAACCTTCCAAGCAAATCGACACAATCAAAGAATCACCAGCTTTACCATTCATAATCTTCATTAGAGCTTCTCCTATACGTTCGAGCGAGAAACCCTCCCACGACTCTACGCCGCTCTCGACAATCTGGCGAACTTCCGATTCGGTCTCGGTCGGACAAGACCGAGAGTCAGGATGACGAACTAGCATATATAAAAAATATATATATGTAGTTAGTACGATCAAAAAAAATTGCAAGAAGCTAAGTTCGGTTCACTCACCGGCGTCCTACGACCACAACACCCGGAGGTCGACAGGCGGATCTTCGAAGGCTTTCCTATCCAACTTAGCGAAGAAGTAACGGCATTGCCAATTGTTCGTCTTCCTCGGATACCCGGACACGACATTGTTTTTGCGCTTCATCTTTGCGTAAATATACCCGGTAGACTTGGTATTTATTGCCAGCGTGCACAGCTCTTCGAAGGCACGAACAGTCAATACAATCCCTAACTCAGAAGCCTTCACAACCAAGGTGACGATGAGTCGGAAGGTTCCCGGCATAAGCTGTGACAACGTGACGTCTCTTCTCCGAGCATATGCCGAGACCAACCTCGGAAGTGGAAACCATAGCTTCACGTGGTGCTTGAACCACGACTCGTACATATAAACATAACCGACCGGGGGCGACCACGGTCGCATATCCTCTCTCAGAATAAATTACGTAAATCCCGGAGGAGCCCCGGCCTGCACCAGCAATTCAGGTAGTGACGCCATCTATGAGCGTGACGGGTGAATGTTTGTCCAATCTTGACCATCGAGTTGAGAAGGGCGAAGCAAGTCTTCCGCCAAAGCGGGCAACTCGAATAACGACTCGTCTTCACAAAATTGAACCGGGCACACAGGTGCAAGAGGCCCCGACGAACTCCCTGCTTTCCTGCTTGATGACGCCGACCTTCGCTTATCATCCCCGGTAGCCCCCCCCCCCGGGTTACCAGAGACCTCGTCATCTCCCGCATCACCTTCCGCCGTCCTCTCTTCATTCCCCGGAGACGCCAGGTCTAACTCCTCATCCCTTGGCGCAACTCCGGTGCCACCGTTAAGACGAGCGAACGGAAAGAACCATTCGGACTATCGAAGACATGCTTCGGATGTGTATTCTAGATTGGGCAGGAAATTGGGAGAAGCATCTACCATTGGTTGAGTTCTCATACAACAACAGTCATCATTCGAGTATAGGAATGTCACCTTATGAAGCGTTATACGGAAGGCCATGCAAAACACCTTTGTGTTGGACCGAAGTTGGAAAGAGGAGAATGTTCGGATTAACTATTGTACAAGAGACCATGGTTATGTTGGAGAATATTCAGATGAATATGAAGAAGGCTCAAGACCGTCAAAAGAAGTATGCAGACCAGTCAAGAAGAGAGGTAACATTTGAGATAGGAGATTGGGTCTACTTGAAGGTTACAGCGCAGAAAGGTAAAGATAGATTTGGCAAGGTTGGGAAACTTGCGGTCAGGTTCATTGGTCCATACAAGATCATCGGTAAGGTTGGTGAGGTAGCTTACATATTAGATCTGCCGGAGGACATGCATCTACATCCGGTTTTCCATGTTTCCATGCTTCGGAAATATATACGAGATCCTAGTGCTGTTGAGCCCGAGAGAATTGAGGAGCTGAGGACGAATCTTACCTATCCAGAAGGACCAATCCGACTAGGAGAAAGGCGTATTCGAAAACTAAAGAATCGTGAGATCGCTCAAGTACAAGTATTCTGGGGAAGACAAAAAAGGATTCATGTTACTTGGGAGGATGAAGAGAGATTTAAAGTCGACCACCCTGAGTTTTTCCGAGAGGATGTTGTGATGGAAGAAGGAGGCCCCTCGGAAACTTAGAATTCGAGGACGAATTCTGTTAAGGGGGGAAGAATGTAGAAACCCGTATATATATAAAAATATATATATATATAGAAAATGATCGTGAGTGAACCATGGGTCGAATAAGCTGGTCAATACAATCCCTAACTCAGAAGCCTTCACAAGCAAGGCGACGATGAGTCGGAAGGTTCCCGGCATAAGCTATGACAACAGGACGTCTCTCCTCCGAGCATATGCCGAGACAAACCTCGAAAGTGAAAACCATAGCTTCACGTGGTGCTTGAACCACGACTCGTACATACAAACATAACCGACAGGGGGGGACCACGGTCGCATATCCTCTCTCGAAATAATAAAAGTAAATCCCGGAGGAGCCCCGGCCTGCACCAGCAATTCAGGTAGTGACGCCATCTCTGAGCGTGACGGGTAAACGTTTGTCCAATCTTGACCATCGAGTTAAGAAGGGCGAAGCAAGTCTTCCGCCAAAGTGGGCAACTCGAAGAATGACTCGTCTTCACACAATTGAACCGGGCACACAGGTGCAAGAGGCCCCAACGAACTCCCAGCTTTCCTCCTTGATTACACCGACCTTCGCTTATCATCCCCAGTAGCCCCCCCCCCCGGGTTACCAGAGACCTCGTCATCTCCCGCATCACCTTCCACCGTCCTCTCTTCGTTCCCCGGAGACGCCGGGTCTAACTCCTCATCCCTTGGTGCAACTCCGGTGCCACCGTTAAGACGGTCTAGCAAAGCCTGCCTCCTCAAATTGTCCTGCTCGAACAAAAGCGCAGCGGTCTCCCTCTGATTCTCCTTCCGAAGACATAACTCTTAGCTTCTTTGTCGGTTACAGCAACCGACTTGCCTTTGTCGGACGATTTCGTTGCCGATTTCTCGGCAGTTTTCCTCGGCGCCTCACCGATCTTCAGTGTTCCCGGAATTCGGTTCATGATTGCTCTGAATTTAGACAGCGAAGGAAGAAGAAAACAATGTGGCTAAACCTATAAAAGAAGGAAAACCTTCCCATTTTTATAGTCGAGAATTTCGGAAACCGAGGAGTCGCAATAATGACGAAAAAGGAAAGTCGTCGCCCCCATCCCATCAATCGGCAGTCTAACACGTGTCGTCCGCTCGATGCATCGAAAAACACGTGGCGGAACAGAGTCCAAGGCACCGAGCTCCATCTTTAGTAGACCGAACTCCCTTTAAAAATTCGCCACTCCGTCTTGGCACAAGTAATAACGAACTGGGGGGTACTGTTTAGGAAGAGTTGCACTCAACCCCCATTACGGCCCACTAAAGAGAAACCTTCGGCCCAATTATCTAAAGAAGAGACTACCGAGTTGCTCGGCCGGCTTATAGCTCGGCATTATTCGCCGCGCCCAACCTATGCGCATTGTAACTCGGCACATTTCGATTACGTTGTCGGTTATCTCGGGAGCTCGTCCTGTTAAACGACAAGACAACCGACCTACGAGATGACTTATCTCGATCACTAATAACGAGACCTATCTCGCGGCCCATGTCTAATTCGGCCCAACGAATTAGGTCACCACACTATCCGAATTAGGTCAAGACAGCAAATATAAAAGGGAGACAAGAGGCAACGAGAGAGGGATCCAGAAAAAGACTAAGCGGCTAGATCTAGGGTTTTGAGATCCATTCTTGTAAACTCGCTCTAGATTTCCCTTAAACCCCGAACTCTCTTGTAACTCCTTTCGTTTTCATCTATTAAACGTCTTCCTAAACCCAATTCAAAAAATATTTAATCGTTTAAATCTAGATAACGAACTCAGATTAAACAAAACGTATATTCATCTTCTCTCTCACCAAATACATCATTATTTTATAAATCGGTAGTTACTTTAAAAAAAATGCAAAGCATTTGATTCCTTACACACTCCGTTTCTTTCCATGGCATTGTAGCACAATTCTTGCTACCGCCGAGGATGGGACTTTAGGGCGTTGGGACGTGAAGAGAGTCTAGAAGAAGATGTGCTGACTATCTATCGAGCACATATTGCAATTCCCTGAGACCTGAAGATGCTTATTTATAGCGTCACTAACTTCATTTTGGTGTTAAAACATTTGCACTACATTGTGTCTTTCATAATCCTATTTTTCAAAGCGCTGTCCCAATTTTCAATAACTTTGGATGGCTGCTAAAACGCATGACTTCCCTGTAAA